>JAAXNX010001372.1:0-18284 GCA_036491905.1 Folsomia manolachei | reverse complement strand
AATGCAAATATATTTAACCATGAAAAATATGCCAATCGTCTTCGTAATAACTGTTGCATTCAGTCATTCATTCATTCATCCATTAAAAGTGCTTAATACTTACAATTGGTCTTCGCTCAAATCGCCAGAGACTACACGAGAGGGGCAGTAGCTATCAGAACCCGTTGTGTCGAAACTATCCCTGGACTCTCGATCTCGAGATGACATTCTGGGCTGATGTCCCATTTGGGGGTGTGGTGAGGGATAATCGTGCATAGGATGATGATTAGAATGATCCATTTTTCTAAACCAACCAAAGCTTTGTTGACCCCCGTCTATTTCTGGACCCCCGTTGTGACCTCCACCCAGAGGCGTGAGATCGAGTGGATTATCAAGAAATTGTCTCCTGTGTGGAGGTAGGCCAGCTCCACCACCAAGCTGATTTTGCGGCCATATAGCTTCCTGTACCATGCTATTGAGTCTTTGATGAGGATCATGCTCTATTAGGTGTTGATGCATTTGTGGACCATTGGGAATGGGACCATTTGCAAAATTGCCACCCCCACTAGGGGATGAGGCAGGTAGAGGGTAATGGGTTGGGGAAGCATCTGGAGGTGTGGCTGGTGGGGTGCTAGGACTTCCAAGCTTAATGCTTAACTGTTGATGTTGCCTTGTTGGGGAAATTCCAGAGGGTGGTTGACCATTAGTACAAAATACCGTACCTGGAGTTCTGCCACGAGAATGAGGTGGTTGTGGAGGTCCATTGTTGTGTGGATGTTGTTGTGGTGGTCCACCTCCACCAGGTGGGCATTGGTCAGGTAGGATGTGACCACCGCCATTCATAATGAGATGGTGGGATGATCCACCACCACCTTCGAGATGAAGAGTGGTGCCATGAGACGCGGGTGGTGGAGGGTGAGAAATTGTGTTGGGTTGCAGGGCTCGGCCTAATCGGTTCTGCTCTTCTCGTTGCACCTCCATAAGTAGATATTCATCAAAGTCCTCCACGTTGTATTCGGATCTTTCAGGGAAAGGGCCCTCCATTGGATTTTCCATCCCGTGCTGGGCCACACGAGTCAATTTGTGCATTACCATAATGGTCAGGATTGGGTTATATGAATGGAAAAAGGATCTGTTGCAATACAATACAAATATTTGTTAGACACCAATAATGGTCACAGAGCTTTTAGAAAACATTTTGCCAGCAACATTAAAATATAGATATTTGGTAAACAAGTAAAGGAACGCAACTTACCTCAAGACTTTTTGTAGTTTATGTAGAATAGAATTGAGTGACAGTACCGAGGATGATGATGGGGTCGAGTCTTTTTCCCCTGTCTCAAGTTGCCTCTTTTGAAGTACTCAAAAAATGTAATTCACTATTTGTAAACACTGTCCTCTGATAAAATGCCGATTATGAATATTGAAAACTCAAACTGTTGTCTAATTCAAGTCAGCAAATATAATTCTGCCAATTCATAAATGTCAACTGCAGGATTTTGATGTTTTTGCTTTTTCTTTCTGCACTTGCAATTTTCTTTGTATTAGATTGGACTGAGAATTGATTTTGTGCAAACTATTCTTTTGTTGAGTTCGTTACTTGTAACTGTAACTGCAGTGGAAATAACTGCCTCGTCAGTGGAGCAAAGGAATTGATGATTCTGCAGAGACGTGCAAACAAGGTTTGTCACGGATAGAAAGTGGAGGCTGTCATATTATACTAAGAACGAAGAACAGTGGTCTGACTGAATCCTTGCAGTTCGAATCCACAGATATCCACCAACAAGGCAAAGCAGGCTGGCAAAGAAGGGATTATCATTGAGCGAGGGAGGAGGAGGTCGAATTATACATTTCTACCCCACACAATACGTTCTTCTCTATTCTCTCTGTATTCCACACACCTTACTTTGTCCATATAACCAAGAAGCATAACGTGGAGATGGTAGGAATTCCATAGAGAGAGATGAGACAGGCAGGGAAAGGGGCGAAAGGCGGAGGGAGGTACGTCGGTGCGGCCAACAAATAGACACGCCCTCAAGTCCCGGATTCCTTTTCAGAACAAGCCAACTCCAACGCAAAGGAAGATTTGGGAAGGAACCAACGCACCTTAGTCAATAATATGTGGCCAACTACCAACAACTCTTCCCTTCATCTGTCTCTAGCATCCGCTTTTCTCACTTTATCACACCACCAGCCCAGGCCAACCACTACCAATGGCAATTAGCATCCTAATTCACGTTTATTGTCTTCCTTCTATTTTCCAAAGGAGACATGCAGCCATTGGTTCGTATTCTGGCAGCCCAAGCCATTCTCTGCTTTCTCTTTTTGTTTCTCCTCACAATTTTTTCCACTTAGCCAAATATCACTGAAAGTTATAGACACTTGAAAATTGTTTACTTCATCCCTGTTTTTTTTAGGAATTTTATAAAATTGGATGGAGACGTAGATTTGCAGGAACCCTTGAAATGAAGAGAAGTAAACGGCGAATGGGGAGAAGATGGAGGATTAATAAAGATTGTAGAGATAGATTGAGCTTGACCTGATTTTTCTAGAAATTTCTCTGGTAAAGTTGACTGGGAACTATGTAGACGGAAATAATCGATTGCTTTTCCTTCCAACTTCTGATTTGACTCTTTCTATCCAATCTGATCCACGTTTAGTTTGACCGAGTATATTATTCTTGTACGCGTATCTAAAAGTGCGAAGTATTTTATGCACAATCAGCACTATCTTGTGCATGTGCATCACTTGCAGTTGCCGAAATTTTCCTTCTTGTCCCGTCCTACCTCTGCTATTCTGTCAAAAAATTGCTTCAACAAGATTTAGTTTAGTGATTTCAATTCATATCGTATGAGATGGATGTTATATGTGATTATACAGCTTTTTCATTCATCTAGCAACGAATCAAGGTCCAATAAATGTGCATGCACTAATGTAATGCGCCCGTAGATGATACAAATTGTTGCAATAATTAAACATTCACTTTTTTTATCTCATTATGGATATCTCTAACTGTATCAATATGAAGGTGCATATGCATGTTATTTGCCATATAAATAAATAAGCGTGCCATTTGAGAAGCCACACGCCACCCACATCATGTTATATAAACAATTTTCGTTCAATGTAGAAGAATCCCACTTGGTAAGTGGTAAAGTATTATCATTGGTGGACAATGTGATACAAAGTAGTCATCCAACAAGTCAAGTTATCTTGTATGCAAATTTAAATGTGCATCATGGAAGTGGAGAAGTATATTAAATCCAATGCATATTTGAAGTATTTAGTGATAAAAGTTATGCGAACTTAATATTGCAACGTGCGATAAGGATATACAAAGTTTTAAGATAAACGATGCGGGGGTTCTCGTGCGATGTTCAGTGGATGGGTCATCATCCATCCATTGAATTAATATACAAATCAACCTAAAAGACTCAATACCCTCCGATTAGGACGGAGTTATGTCAAGTGAAAGATGTGCATGGTATCAAATCCTTCTAGCACATGAAAGTTTGATCACACAAGAAGCCTTTTAATAAATGTCAAACTTTTACCACCCACTCATTCATCCTGCAGGATCGTTGGTATAAAAATGCAGAAATCAGTGACCTATGGCCCATATTTTTATTTTACAATGTTTAAATTAAATGTCCCAACATCCTGCCTAAAGCTAGTTTGGTTTAGCTATAGAAGCTCATTCATTCCCATACACATGATTTCTAAACAGCCAAACATGATTTATTTTTTCGGTCAGTATTCGCAATACAACATGAGAATGTTTAAGATTAATAGGTTATCTAATCTTTCTAAGAGTTATTAAACCCACATGGGGAATTATGAGATATTTAAGAGGAAGAAAAAAATTAGCAATGTTCATATTGAACATTTTGTAAAAATTGGATTCATGTGTTTTTCCTAAGCTTGTAATACAAACTACTAACTTGAGCTTTACCTTGCCCTTCCTCTCATATTCACTGAAATTTATGAGTATTATATATTGCAGCTTGGAAAACAGTGAAAAGCACCCTTGGCCTTCTGCCCTAATTTTGTAATCTCGTTATCATATTTCATTGTGCATGTGCATTGACTTTGTAACAAAACACATTTTGTGTATGCATTCAACTTCGACCTTTTTTTATTTGTCACTGTTTCTCTCTCGGTAGGAAAGAGTTACTATAAGATTAATGTTGGTTGGATCTTGTGGGTGATGCACATGTAAGTAATAAGGATAGACCATTTTCTATTATAAAGTGAAGTGTTATTTGTTTCACTGGAAAACATGAGAAAACAAATCACAGTCCCAAGAAAAATAGCATTTGTATAAAAAAACGAAGTGAAATAATTCCACATAAAGCTTGGTACATTTTTCAGTTTCTACATCTTTTGGCGTAATGGAGGGGAGACATTGGGAGGCATGAACTTTCTAAAGTGAAAGCATCGAGTATTACTACATACGATTTTCGACGGCAGACGGAAAGAAGACAAGACGACTTTGTGCATAGAACAGCAGAAAAAACCGCAGAAATAGGGGAAGTTCGCTGAGAAATCTAGATGAAAAAAATGTTGATTCTGCAATTCTTGATTTGTGAGTAGACCTGTTGAATTCTTTTTCTCAATGAAAATCCATGACGTTGTCAGTATCAGAGAGCCCAAAATATTGCTCGACCAAGCTAAATTATTGACCTAGACTATGATCACTGCATCAGCTTTATGGCATGCAGTTTTGGTTATTGATCTCAAATAAGTTGCGTAATATGGTGGTTTGTTGGATGTTTGCCATTTTTTACCTTTAAAATTAAATTATAATTAATCCTAAGGTAAATCCACGGAACTTAAATGTTTTAGGTGAATTTATAGTAAAATGACAAAAATACAACTAATAAATCATATCAATATTGCATTGTCACAAGCCAACTTTTGCCTGTCCCCATTCAATTTGTGAGATTAGTTTGTTCACTGAGGAATACAAAATACTTATACTAATGAGGTAGAAGAATAGCAGCATGTAATAATGTAACTAATATGACAAAGTTAGAATTCACCCCATGTCATAAACATTTTATCCAATAAATGTAATACACGAATATTAGTCGGTTGGTTGAACAACTGGCCAGCCTCTGGTCAACTGTTGGTCGATGATCTTCCTTGGCTTGCTCTGCCTCCTTGTGACAGAGATTTAGGGAGGATTTAACATTTTTAATCTTTACTGAGTTGTTTGTGATAGCAGTTCGGGGGATTTGAGACCGAAAGAAATCCGGAATTTATAAACCGAATTTTCAATGGTCTTCCACCGTCCGTAAGAAAGTAAGGAGAAGAAGGCAAGATTTTTGAGTAACGACTGACAGGGTTGTTTCGGTTCACCAAACCAAATAAGACCATTTGTAGATTGAGTTGAATTTGCTGACCAAATACTAACCATGTCGTGGTTTGGTGGGATGTATAGCAGTGAAGCAGTCAAAAATTCATGGGAAGCGAGCGCCCTTCTGATTTTCTGCGTTGTGCTGCTGAGGTCATAAAAATAATGGACACTGAGAATTTCAATGGAAAAACTTTGTTGCATTATAAACTTGTAAACTTTCTCCGTATTTCTTAATGCAATGAGCTTGACCAAAGGGGGACGATTCACTCAGAATAGATTTAATGGCAATCCGTCGACCATGGAAGGTTTGGTTGGGGATCTGTGTTAAAAAATATTTCAGTAGGAATGGAAAGTGTCTTATATTCATCGTTTAGTTAGTAAATAGTCTCACTCCACCCTTCTTCGCTTCTCATCCTTAACTTCCATTTGAGGACAAATTAATTAATTGTTCAAGTGTTTTTACTTAAACTTTGTCAAATGTGAAATTTGATCACTGCATTGCATAAATCGGGTTCCGATTTCAAATTCCAATGTTTTAAGAATAATGCAGTAACTTAGTGTTTGAGAAGTTGAAGAATTGCATCATGCAGTCCAAAGTGCATGAATGCAATAGAAAACAATGGATCATATTATTTTGACTAGGTCATCAAAAACCGTAATTCCAACTAAAAACCAATTTAAAAACCTCCCACAACACTTGGCAGTTTTAGTCGAGTTAATTGGATTTGTGTATAATCCCATACATTTTATCCCAACTGCATATTAGAGCTATGCTGTGGGTCTGAGAAACACAAGTAATTGGCAAACGAAGTGAAGGTTAAACAAATAAAAATGATCTGTCCACCTCTATGCAACCATACGTCCTCCGTTTAACCTTCACTTGACTTGAATGTAAAACACGTAAGAAAGTCAGCATGACATAAATTAGAGAAATAAGAGCCGAAACGTTTCAATAAATCTAGATTAACTGCCATTAAATAGATTTAATGAGAAGGATTTAGTAATAAAAATACTTGACTGGATTGAGTTGCCTTGCTTCTTCATGATCTCATTGCGTAGAGTGTCAAATCATTCCATGATCTCCCACTGACTAGTACAATTCCGTCTCAAAGCTTATCTCACGTACCGTCACCACGTTAAGGATTTTATTTGATTGTAAGAATTTAATTTCAGTCCGCCAACCTCCCACAGTACAATAGTTGTTGGCTGGTGGGCTGATCTGGCTTCCGATCATATTATCGGGATAGATGTGGGCGTATCATGAGAACTAATTGAGTTGGAAGTAGCCAGTGTTAATGAGGATCAGGAAGGGAAATGTTATTTACTGCTATCGGAAAGTATTGCATCCGTTCAATACTGAAGTGGGCAAGGAATGCTCAGTTTTGTGGAGGAAATCATAGTTTTATACCAATTGTATTAAGCCCGTTGGCTGCTGTACGATTCTTATCCAGCAGGGTTTCTACAAGAGTGGGTAGAATGTCTAGGGCACGGCTCATTGTCCACATGTTAGTTTGAAGAGTAAAAGTGCTGAGCCGATAAGCCACTAATCTCTCCGTTGGGACCCACCTTGCTGTCCTTCCTTGCTGTCCTTCCTCCCATTCTTATGTTGCTTCCGACTAGGAGACACCAACTAACCACACCAATCGAATCTCAGCCAATACCAATCTCATTTTCTCAATCACCACAAAAGCTACAAATGCAGACTGAAATTTATATCCAACTTGGTCCTTCCAAGTGAGTTTATTTAAGACCGCTGTGCTGTAAATGGTCCGGATCCAAATCTTTTGTCTCTCATCCCCATGATAATCACTTCAAGTTGCGTGGCTTTCCACGTAGGGTTGTGGTTTCGTAGTTGGTTTCTCATTCATGATGACAAGAGGTATGTAGTGGTAGGATATCTAGTGTGGGGCGTAAAAGTTCTATTTTAATCTTTTTACCAGATTAGATCCTTTAACTAGAATTTAGTATAAAAGCGGTAGATGTTAGTTTGGCACCAATTACTTTTCCCTGTAAGCACAACTGCTGGCTGATGTTCAATGTGCATTGCACACTACTCCTGAAAATGAACATGAACAAAGTGTGGAAATGCATTTTTGGAGAAAATTAATTCTGTCCAATTCAAGTTTCTGTTTAAAAACCATGGGTCAAATTTTGAATTGTAAGTACCGAACAACTACATTGGAGATTCACAAATTTCATCAGTATTACTGGGGCTATTGTTATAAACTCTTCCATGTAATTCAACTTAAACCCATAAAGAGGTTACTACAAAGCTTTTAGAGATTAACTCTAACCCACAAGATTTACAAGATTATTTCTAACCGGCCAGGCTGGCAAAGGGGTAAAATAATCAGTTGTTTATAATCATGTTTACACAAAGAACATAATGCTCTTCCGCGTAGTAACCCAGTCAGTAAAGAAAGGATTGAATAAAGTTATCAAGTAGCACAATCCTAAACTAAGCAGACAAGAAAGCAGGCGGACCATGGAGGCAAAGGTGATATACATGCAATACATGTTCGGAATGACAAATGGAGAGAAGAGTGATATGACATGAACGTGAGGGGAGAGAGTTTAGTTTGGTGGGGAAGTGACAGATGAGCGAGGAAATCCTGTCAACTTCCTTCCACTTGCACAAACCATGGCATAGTTCCTATTTTTTGATAATGCTATTCAGCTTGAGCACTAGGAATAGGGTGAGATTATACGGAGCAAGCAGTAGAAGATATGATTATGATTATAAAATAAAAAGTTGAGACTGGATAAATTTTGACATGAGGTACGTGTGAAATTTTGTCTTTTTGGACTCTCTCCCGGATGGGGACTGTCATCCGAATACCGCTAATGATGGTAAGAGAGATGACAGCTCAGTTGATTATGGATGGCAGCCAGGATCTTTCTCATTCACTTTCTCCAATGGGCAGGCAACTGACATAAATTGTTACACTTCTATCCTCAGAACAGGCGAGGAGAGAAACGAGACAGGATTTTGGACAACTATTATTCCACTAGGTATAAAGACTCAATACTTTGCCTCGTCCCATTACTTAACAATCCTGCTGCATTCATATCCTTCTCAACTACAATATTTGATATTCTTTCTTCCTAAGTAATAAATGTATATGAACATTGACTCCTCTTCTTTGAGCTGATCCTATATCACAAACTTAAATATTGGTTGTAAAAGTATCATAAAATGGTGTCTCCCGATCTTTCTCTCAGGCTGCTGTCAGAAATGTACAAGCCTTCTGTTTCGCTCGGTTATAGAAATGTTCGGACGAGCACTTTGACTGCTTGACTAGAGGGAGATTCCATATATTTATGGGAGACTATTAGAAATATGTGAGAATGCTGCGTATAATAAGGGGAGAAACTTAACATTGCAATGGTTGAGCTTGGTTACTCGATCAGACCGACCAGCTCATCCAATTACAACCACATTTCATTTATTTCTTTTCCTTCACAGTGTAATTTGTCATCTTATTTTGTCAACTGATACTTAATCTCCGACTTAATCAGAATGGCTCCGTATGGGATTTTGTCGTTATTTCCAAATCTGTCATCTTTCTGCAAGTATGTAGGATACTTGAGTCCTACTCTTACTAAGAAAACTTCCTCATGTTCAGCATGCGTACGGGTAGAAAAGTTCATTGCAGAAAATACGACCGTTCTCTCCAAGGTAGATACGGAAAAGAGAGAGACAAAAAGAGATGTCGAATTTAAACGTGGTCAGTAATCTTGGAAATGCCAACCGGGAAGCGATTTGTGGTTTGGATTTAACCACGGAGCTCTTTCTCCTGGTTGAGTCCAGTCCAGTCGATTAGATTCTCTTTTTTATACGTACCGAAGAACCGCATTCCTTTCACAGTGGTGACTTTGTACTGAATTTTGCTCTCTATTCTTTATTCGAGTTAAGTCAAGAGATAAATGTGAAACATCCGCATAGCCATCACCCCGAATTTCGTCATGAAAGGAATCTTTCTTTCCTACTCCACTTGTCTCAATGTGAAGAATGGACAGACTCAACTATTCCACGAGGTTAACGACGACGACACCATGAGCCAGACTGGGATGTAATGTGAGAGAGTAAAAGCAAAAAAGAAAGCAGGGCAAGCATGCATTGAATGGACTGGAGGAGAGGGAGAATCTGGTGCAGTTGAGAGTCCAAGCATGAGCCATGGGTGAAAATCAAATCTTGTATTGGGAGTACCCAATCAGGCGTTCAGCATTTAACAAGGCATAAAAATCTGCCCTTCTTTTTTTTGATGTGGAAGGAAATAGAAAACTTTGTCCGGTGGATGCGGATGTCCTCACAGTTCCTTCATTGACTTTCTCCAGCGGTTTGAGACAGAAGATGGGTGATCTTAAATATTGATACCAAATGTTAACTCCTGATGGTTTGGCTTAGGTTGTAAAAGCATTGTCTTGTATGTTGAGACAATATAATCTATCCAGAATCACGGTGTAATTTATGTAAAATGCTAAAGAACTGGGTTGGTAATAAGAAGACCACCTGAAAATTACAATGTTCAACTAGATTTTGTTTAACAATATTTTTGTGCCAAATATTTGGCTTGAAATTATCCTTAGAATGCACAGATATGGAGAAGTTGTATGGCGATCAGTATAATATAACTAAAGTATGCCGTAATGAGGCTAAATGTCCTTTTCCCCTTTCACATCCAACTTCCATTCAAACTGAAGTATTTGTCAGAAGCCATCTGAATTTAAGTCCATGGTCGTAATGTTGCTAAAATATAATATTATTGAATTAGTGAAGTAAAGTATTTGATCATTAGTTTATTGAAAGTAATTTGCAGATAAAAATGTGCTGATGAGACAAAATCCAAGGTGTTTGGTTTGAGTATGTAATATTTTCCAGTCCAATTTGGTTAATTTGATTTTGTGTGGATGATGATTCATACATGTAGTTGGCAGCATACTACTCAAACTCAGGTCATTCATCTCTTTCTTTCAAATCAATGCGGCTTTGTTGTACTAATTGATGTAATGTTAAATTTAATAATGTTTAAAAGTTAATAATTTATTTTTAGGTTTTGAAGGGACATTGGATATTGAACAAGCCCATTCAATTTTACCTGTTGTTTTACTCGCAAAAATTAAAACATTCTTTATTTTCGGGTTTTAAAAATTCTAATAAAATTAAAAATAAATTCAAATATCTTTACCAGCAGTGTGTAGGTTTACTTAGTAATATGTTGGGCGTTTCATAACAATTTACGTATTGAAAATAGTTGCGCTGGCTCGGAAAGTAAAAGCAGTTCAAAGGTGGATTTAACGCCCTGATAAGAATTGCAGTGTCAGCAATTTTACAAAGTATTTAGTTTTATTTGATTGATAAACTCAACTGCACCCAATCCATGAGTTATTTGACTTAATCATGGTATAATACAGTACAATGCAGTCGTTCGTGGTGGATTGGTTGTCCAACAGATCATGAGGTGAAGTTTGTGAATGAATTCTTTGTTGAATAGTGGGTGATTATGAACATGTTTTGATGTTTTTATATCCATTGACTTTGTGGATGGGACACGCGAATCAATAAATCAGGGCACACTCTGGTTTAACTAAACGGTTGGATTTAAGTAATATATTGAGATGTATGGTTATGTTGCACATCATATATGAAGAACGGTGTTACGCCAATATTCGCATCGAAGACATAGAGACGCCGAGAATTCTGTATATCGACCTGTTTGATCAGTATTACGTTTCACGTGACTGCTTCCGTTCCGTTACAAGTAACAGCATAAGTACTCCTCGTAATGTTTAAAAAATGTAGTATAAGTAATTACAGAAACATGTCATACTTCTGATTTGATCTGATTTGAATTCTGCAGTATAGTACCAGATTCTGTAAAACAACTAACCTAGCCTAAGCGACCATCTTCATTCACATTTGAACCAACAATTTCGTTCTGAATTTTGTCTTTTTATTTTAAAAATGACTACTTAAATAGTTTTCATTTTGTGGACATAAACAAGAGAAAGAGAAAAAACAATGTTTTAACTTTGATTATCAGTTTGTCCAATTTTTATCAAGAATGATTTTTGGAAACATGCGCAACAATTTGTGAAACAAAGTAAAAGCCAAAAATACTTTATCTGCAGATTTTGCTTGCTAATTAATACAAAAATTAGTTTGTGGATACTAAAAATACGTTTATTTTAAAGTCCGAATCTCAACTCGTCACAAATACATGCAAAATAGCTAGGTTGTAACTTCTAACAGAGAATGATAAAATGACGGACCTTTTGTACCTTGCGAACACATACTCCACAATTTACTGGTGCAACATTCTTTCGGCCGATCTGGTATCCGCAAATTTAGCAATCTGACGGAGAGATAAAACTGCTTAAACTTCGATTTACAAAATCTTTTTCATTGAAAGCCTTCAATGTATTTTCTTTAATTTTCAAAGAATTTTTTGAGTTCATTAAGGTGCTTTCAACTTTTTATTCTCATTTTATAATTCAAATATGCTTTAACTGCGGCGTAGTGCAAATCCGGCAATTTTAAGAACATACTTTTTTATGTTCCAGCAGATTTCCACAGAATTACTTGCTTGAGAAATCGGCATTTAGACTGCATGAAAAGTTGATTGATGCTTTCTTGATTCAATGACGAGTTTTTACGAAAGAATGTAAGGAAAGTGCTTATGTTTTCAAGTACCTGAATGGGTATAGTTAATAAACATCATCATCCTTTCTACCTTCAAATAAACTAGGTCTTTATTCCATGCACAATGGTTTATTTCCTTTAAAGTCCAAAAAATTCCATTGGATTAAATGAGGTGGTGAAAGTTTTCATATGTATTTCACGACAATCATAATGCCAATGAAGCTCAGGATGTTCAGGATTAAAAGTCCTATGCACAGGACAAAGTCAAAGTCAATAGGGCTTGCACTGATTTTCCTCGCGTCGGTTGGCGTACGTTTCGTGTCAGGTTCTCCATTAGAAGTTGAGTTGACCAATTCCGGATTAAATTGAATACCCGAATTTTGAGGTATGCTCATCGCAGTTGAAGATTCCTCGATTTTGGAACAACTCGCAACGTCCTCAGGTAGCGAAATGTCAGATAATTCATCTAGGGTACCGGTATTCTCGGGTTGCTTAACTGCAGATTTATTGGCAAATAAGTAAATTTATTATTATGTACGATTTATGTAATTACTTACAGTTATACGACCCAAACTTAGTGGACAAGTGATGCATCATGCATCTCAAAAAATTAAACACCGTAGGTTGTAAAACGGTTCAAAAATTTATTACAGATCGGCATGCAGTTACAAATACTATTATTACACTAAACCAGAACACGTACTCCGATATGGACACGCACTTGACACATTACTAGCTGTTACATAATATTGCATTTCAGAGGTTTTAACAAACATGTATTAAAATATTGACATTTCTCGATCATTTCTCACACCCAATACAACCTATAGGTATTTGTTTTAATAGCATAATATTGTAGATAAGAAGTTGTCTCATAAGTTAAGTAGTTGAATCACAGAGTTTATACTAATATCTTCGGAAAAGGTAGCTGAGGGTTTAAAAGTATATAAGAATGTATTTATTGAACAGAGAGACATGCAGCAGTATCAAAATAAGTGTGTGGCATTCACGCATTGTCAGTGAATGTATATGTTTAGAAAAATAGTCAAGTACAATTCAAAGGAACTAATAAATGATGTAATACATTGTAGGTTGAGAGAAGAGACAGAGATACGGGAGTGTTTGCGGTATTGATATATACATCCGTTGAACAGCAAATTACTAACCTCAACGATGTGGTAAATGAAAAATGACTCAGTAGACCATGCTGAATATATACACGATAAATCTAATGTTTATCATTTGTATAAATCATTATAATAATTACCACATTTATCCATCATATTATATAACCTCCTAACTTAATAACCTAGCTGCCAAAAATTGAAAACTTTTACGAGATTGAATGAAATAAAATCATATTGACTAGAAAAATAAATCTTGCAATTTCGATTACATTTTAAAGCACAGTTACTGGCATGAATGTAAGCCATACTTACAGCAAACTTTAATCTGCTACTATAAGTTGATCAATGTGTCCATCGTCGCCAGTTTCAAATGTCATTTCTATTGGTCCTATTCCACCATCGTCGGAGGGTTCAACAAAACCTTCTTTGTCGTCTATATCGGAAGCATATCTAGTAAAAATGACGGTTTCAGGGTCATCAGCATGAGTAAAACTTCCCAACATTATTCCTGGACCACATTTCTCTTCAATAATCTCTGTGTTAATCGAGTCCTCACAATCGTTGTATAAAACCACAACTTTACTCAAAGCATCGCAGTCTAACAAATTATCGTCTGCTAATAAATCTTCCTGGTTTTGATGGTGGGAACGATCTTCCTCGTGGATGTCCACTGAGTTGAAATCTGTGGCCATGTTGGTCAAAGCTTTGCAAGCATGAATCTTTAAGTGGTGTTTAGTTTTGAAAATCTAAAATATACAAAAAGTACAAAACATTGCTTCAAACTACGTATTTAAAATATGAATTATTTCGATTTCCAGGATGGGTACCTTCTGACAAGTAGGGCATGTTATACTGGACAACATTTCTGGGTGAAAGGTAGCTTGATGTTTCCGCAACCTCACTGGCCAGGAGAAAGTCTTGCCACATTTTGAACATGAAAAAACTTTTCTCGAATGCGAAAGTAGATGATCTTTCAATTTATCTGAAACAAACAAAAACCACAGAATTGTAGTCCAATTCAATCCATCGACCTCAACTCGTACATACCTTTACGATAAAATTCTCGTTCGCAACCAGAGTGTTTGTATGGGCATTTATATTTCTTTCGGTTATCGTGCATCAGTTTATGACGGGTGAGTTTATCACGCCTATTAAACGACTGTTGGCAAATCTCACAGCAAACTATAAATGAAAAATAATGTCAATCACCGAAATTATCCAAAACATGTGTAACCGAACAAAGTCAAAAATGTTGGCTTGAACGTGGCAAAAATCTAGTTTTTTACTTACATGGTTTGCTATCAGAATGTATGACTAAGTGACTTTTCAGGTAGTTCTCTGCAATTGTAGATGCACTCTCATTATTTTGTTTTTGTGATTGCATATTACCAACTAAAATTATTATTTAGAATTATCAATAAACTCTGTAAACTTACCAGTCTTAAACATTTTGCCACACAAATCGCACTATTTATTTTATAAGTATCAAAATTGATTAAAAAATAATATTAATGAGAAATTTTATAAATCGTTTACCTTGAAAGGCTCCACTGTCCCGTGAATTCGAAGATGTCGCCGTAAATACCTCTCACACACAAAGGTCAACTATAAATTGCATTAGTTTCAGAGGTTTTAATATTATTATAAATGATTCACGCATTATTCAGAGTGGTAATCAATATATAACCTAACCTGACATTGAGAACACGGATAGTTATGAGATGAGGTCAATAAATGGTGATTCAAGGCCTAGGAATTGGTTAGATTATTAAATCATTAGTTCATTTTGAGAGCGACGGCAAGAAATGTTACTTACTTCGGCCGAAGCATACTTGCTGTTGCATTTGGAACATCGGAACTGCCTACTCATACACAAAATGCAATCAAATCTTCCAATAATTTTATTTACAATAGACTTTGAATAATTAGTCAATAAACGTACTTTGGAGGTGGAGTCGTCGGAACTTTATTGGCTTGGAGCCGGTGCGTGTGGCTGTATTGATGGGCGCCCAAGTCGTACAAATTTTTGAACTTCCTGTTTGGAACAATAAGAATATATACGTTGTAATAAATTGATCTGTTATTTAGTTTGTAAAGTAAGCAAGTTTGTATGTTTGTTATGAAATGAGCTATTTATTTTTCTGTTGTCCATGTAATAAAATATGCATACCTGGGACAGTTCTGGCACTGGTATTCAATTTGATCTTCGTGACTTTTCATGTGCAAAATCAGGCCTTCAACTTCTGTGAATGTAGCCATGCAATCCTTGTGAATGCATTTAAACAACTAAAAAATATAATTTTAATTTTGTAATTTTCATCTTGTTTTCAGAGTTCAATTGGCATGTTGTCAGTTTGAGGCTTCAGCAAATTGATATTACCTTCTCATTTTTGTGCGTATGGGATAGATGGGTTTTTAATTTGTGATAGTTTTCGAAATGCTGGTCGCAATATTGACAAACATACACATTGTTGACAATATACTCAACATTTTCAGTGCCTTGTGGTTCTCTTCCGTCCCCCTGAATAACAGAAATTTTATTATTGGAACCCAGACTTAAAATTTTATAATATAATGATAACCCTTACAATATCAACCTGCAAGGGTTCTCCTTCTTTCATTTTCATAGAAATCTGCTCTTTCGGAAGAGTGTATTTAACTTTAGGCCAAACCTAACGAATTGTAAAGACAGGTAAAATTATTACAAATTCATCCTTTTGGCAAGCAACAATTTATATTACCTTGTGAGTTTGCATGTGCTTCTTAACATTTGACTTTTGGGTAAATCCGCGTCCACAAACCAAACAGTGGAATGGTTTTTCTCCAGTGTGGGATCTGATGTGTTGATGTAGGTTAAACAGTTTTTTGAATGGCTTTCCACAATATTCACACTGCAACAATTCATTCACAATATTAGTATTAAAAAGAAACACTTTGTTCAAAGATGCAAGTTCTAATTGCCTTTCGCTTCGCCTCTGGAGCTTCAGTTGGTTTCTGATTTGTAGTGGCGGAAGAGTTCTTTTCAGCCGTATTCTTCCGCTTTATTAACGGGGTTGAAGGTTTTGAAACTTTTTGCTTGTTTGGTGGGCGTTGTTGAGTGTTTTCACGATTAGAGTGGTTCGCAACTTTGTCCTTTCTTATTCTCAATACCCCATTTTCTTCAACTGTTGGTACAGCAGTTTTATTAAACCTCGAAACAAGTTCTGATTCCAAGTTATTCAGCATTGTGTCCCTTTTTAGGTGAAAGTAATGGGCAGAATCCGCAGGCCCATCAGTTACATCATATCCTGAATTATCCGCAGGAAGATTCTTTTCGGATAGAGGTTCTTTGATATTCGAAGAAGGCAAAATGGAGGCAGTAAGAAAGAATCCTTGGGAATTCATCTAGTTGAATTAGCACAACATTAAACATTACAACATGCATGTACGATTGGAAATTGAGAAAGCTGAAAAATTTTGTATGAAGTTTAAATTACGGAATTTGACGGGTCAACGGAAGCTGAAATATGATACCGTTCCCCAGCAATCAGAGCCGCAAGCTCAGTTTCTGGGATATGCAGTACCTAAGTATAAATATGAAATTTATAATACGATGCTATTCAATTTGTCTGTAATCAAAACTAAATTTACCGTTTGAGAATTAGAACTGGAAATTAATTGGCCTAGTTGACTATTTTGATCAACTGGAATGGTAAGCGACATGGTATCGTCCGTGAGAACAATTGACTGTATATTGACAGAATTGTGGTGGGAGTTCATCATGCCGTCGTCGTCTAGTGGGTTTCCAATCCCTGAACGATGTTCATCTTGACTCTGGTGAGATGATAACGTTAGAGAAGACAACACACCGTTGTCAAACTGTCGATCATGTATGTGATCAGAAATTATGTCATCTGCTCCATCAGCAGTTATGTAATGTCCAGTCGATAGATTATAGTCGTTATCTTTCGACTCTGTTTTGAGGCAGATATTTGTAAGATGTAGTGATGATCCCGAAGCTATTGCACACCCGTCCCGTTTATGCAACATAAAAACGGTTAAAGATCCAAATTGCCTTTTACAGCGACCGCATTGAAAAACGTCTCCGTCATCTTCAAATACAAAGGTTCCTAGGAAGTCAAGAAGTAAGTACAAGTTGGACAATTTAGCAATACATCACTTGCTTCCTATTTACAACAAGGACAGTTACCTGAATCAGATCCAGAAGCTCCGATTAAAGTTGTCAACGGGGAAGAACCATTATCAAAAAGAGACTGGAAGTTGCCCACAGCCTGTCCTTCTAGGCCTAGACCAAAACATGATAGTATCCAATAATTATATCCAAATTATAAAAAGTTAAATACTAAATAATGTAAAATAGTAAATGAGTACCACTCACCAACTTGATACATGTGCGACATTATTAATTATTCCAAATGTCGTCAACTGGTGCACAAATCAACATACATTGTTCGACAAGGGCTCAATCCTCGTCTTTGATTTGATTTCTTAAATAAACTTTCCCTAGTTCTGAAAACAATCAAAAATAAATAATAATTACCATAAAACATTTTCTCAAATTAATATAAATCAACTAATGAAAATTACAATTTATTTATTACTTACATTAAACCGTAGTCCAAAATAATGAGTTGTAAATATTTTATAGCAACTTCTCCCAAATGTATTGGTTGTAGAAACTTGTCAATTTTTTTTATTTCACCGGTGTTATCAATGATAACTTATCATACAAATATTAAAAAATTGGATAAATAATTCCTAGATTTTAACGACTGATTTTAGATTTTAGATCTAAACAAAATTCAAATCTTCCCGCCCCGCCGAATGCCTGATTTTTTGGACAGTTGTCTCATTGTCCCCCAGTTTTTAGTTTGGGTTCTAAAAAAATGGTTAAATTCATTTTGAGAGAGAAATTGGACTAGAAATTATGAATTGAATAATTAATTTGGTTACCTGATAATTATTCGGGTAAGGTAAGTATGTAGATTTATGTCCCGTGTTGGGCGTATGAAGGGAAACATTTAATGAGTTATTAACTGCTTTGCACCAGTCTCACTCTGTTACTCGGATATTATTAAGAGAAATTTGAGAATCCTGTAATTTTATCGATCTTATGAATAAATTAGTTATTAGTGGAGAAAGTAGTAATTATCTCTTGTCGGGTAATGGAGGTTCT
>JAAXNX010001371.1:0-18291 GCA_036491905.1 Folsomia manolachei | reverse complement strand
AGTTTCATACTCATCAAATGATCTCAAACTCATCAAAAGCAAGCCATCTTCACAAAATGACTTGGGGTGATGAGGAATGTAATTAATTTTGACGGCACTGATGCTGGTTGACAAGATTTTTGTGTAAGGATCGTTGAACAATGAGGGTTTCCAAGTTTTTTGTGCTTCAACTCGTCGACATCCAAGTCTTCCGTCAGATACGAATTGAGTAAGGTCAAGAACTTCGTCGATCTCGCAGCATTTTTGTATACAAGGTGAATTGGAGGAACAAACTGGCTTATCCATACAAATTTTTAATTGCAAGTTGGATTCGGATTTACTGTATTGAGGAAAAGAGATTATTAAACTGAAAAGTAATGATAGCAAATGTCGATATTTCTTAATACCTTTCAAAACAAAATTCGTCCGGCGAAAAATTCGTTTGGTTATATTTCATGTATCCATTCGATAAAAAATATGGTCCAGAATCCGTTTCGTTGGGGTTAGGATTCAGTGCCACATCTAAAACAAGTAGAGGATTACTGCAATCCAAGTCTTTTGTACTCTGAATTACTCTTTTGTAGGAAAAGACAAAAAAACATATATAAGCGCTGCAAGTAAGTTAATCGGTTCCCATTGTACAATGATAAATTAAATTCATACTTTATTTCTAGCTCATCTTCTGCGGAAGTATTGGTTTCACGTTTAGTAGATTGTTTCAGAAAGTGATTTGGTAACTTAATGCTGCCTCCAAAGATATTGGATGTTGAACACTTGTTAATTTTTAGCACTTTTTCTGTCTCAATTTTTTCTGTTGAGTTTTGAGATAAAGTCAAATTTATTTTAATGCAGAATAGCAAGAAAATTTTTAGGAAATATGTGTGCAGCATTTTATAGAGGTAATTGATAAATTTAATATAGCACAAATTGTATAGATGAATTTCCTGTTCACACGCTACAAATCGTTGCAAAGCCTTCAGGCTCTTCACAGCTGCCTAATTGTTAATAATGCGGCAATTAAATTGTAAGCGATCCTAACTTCTGGAATCTAATGATATGCTTATTTAATAATAAATTATAATAATAGGTAATGAATTTTTTTCTATGTGTCGGGAAACAATCTACGCACAAATTAACTTTGGGGATTACACTTAACAATTTTTTTTTGCAAAAAATCGAGATTGATGACGGTATACTAGGATGACATAATGAGACACTGCACCCAATTTTTACCACAAGACAAAAATAATAATTAGTCAGCTTTATATTCGTTTTGCTTGTTAAATTTCTGATGTATGGCAGAGACTAGAGTATATAAAATTGACTATGAAAAGTTTCATTTTCATGTAATAGCTCGATTGGTGGGTTGTCTTGATGGAATGCCGATATTGTCGTGACTGGATGAGTGGGATCAAACGCTTCGTGTTTTATAAATTTTGTAGTGATATGACATGCATGTTATTTCTTGAGCCACGCGAATTGTTGTCTCATTTTTTAACAAAACGACGTTCCTAAATTTCCAGTTTTTTAAAGTAAATATTAACTGTACACGCAGTTTCAAGCTTGACTCAAATGACAAACGTGTTACTCGAATTTTACAAAGAAACTACTATTAGACTACGGATGACGGAGGGGAAGTTATTTGTGGTTTCATATTTCTGGAACTGTGTCTTATTCGTCTTCTACTAATATTGCTCCTGTCAGAATCTAAGCATTGTTTGTAATGATGTCTATATAGAAGTGTCAATTCAAAATTTTCATTCAACATTTTTAGGTAGAGATACATAAACAATAAGCGATCCGTTTTGGACAAGGAGTGGCGTATGGCGTCATTTTCTTAGAATCAAACAGGGAATAGGTGTATGTATTATCATTATATATCAGTTAGAAATATATAACCCGTGTTCAACTAATGCTAAAATAACCTTAATCCAAAGTTATGAAACACGGTCCCACTCATAATTTAAAGAACATTAGTAAATCACCCACGCTTGTCCGCATCGAATGTGAATGATTCTAGAATTCTAACATGTAAGCAGCCTGTCGAAATAAAATTAACATTCTTGTCGCATTCTAATAAATGTTAAATTAATCTGTGATGAGCTCTTAAATAAGATCCAGCATTCTTGAATTTAATGAAGAACATTTTATTTCAAATAATCTTAAATTACGGTAGGCCTTGTCCACATAAATAGAAAATATTCCCCAGTGTCTTGTTTTCTTGTGGAACATAAATTGGGTCAATACCTTCACCTTGTATCTGAAAGAACACCAACGACACAATATACGACGAAAAGCTATTTCACTCAAATAATCATGTGTTAGGAAATAAAATTAACACGTTTTTAGTAATGTAAGCCACTAGGGACAAGGTTTTAACTAATGTTAAATTTTCAATGGTTTACATTTTGCAAATCTCAAGATGCCATTCAATCTGGTTGATTGAATGTCAACTTGAGATTTGCAAAATGAATCAGTTTTATTTGTACATAAATAGTTTAATATCAAGGATGAAATGTAAAATTATCACTAAAGCTCATCTGCAGGCATGTTTGGCGCAGTTGGTGCATGGGTCATCGACGGCGGTCAGCGACAGTGACATAAACATGCAAATTTCAATTCTAATTCACAATCACAACTTTCGCATAATAAGATTGACGGACTAACACAGCGAGTCATGAAAGTATGAAGAAAATAGATTCCGAGTCTTGATAGATAAAATCTAAGAAAAATACGAAGCGGCCACCAGTGTAAGCGTGACTTGGGTTAATTTTAGGACTATTAAAATTAAATTAAATAAGGTTGGTTCTGCCGTGGCGAACAGTCCTTCTGTGGCGTCTTCTGAAAACTAAGATGTTCGATGAAGGTGTTTAATTTTTTTTCCAAAATATCTGCCTTGTCCAATCTACAAAAAAATAATCTTCGAGCGAAATTTCCAGGTAAAGTAATTCTTGCAAAGATGATTTGTATTCACATGCACGTGAGGATACATAATTATGAGTATTATTGTGAGTAATGTCACCAATTGAATGAATTATCTGCCGTGCAGTAAATAAGTTGTACCCAAGTTCTATTTGAGTTTAAAGAACGTATACGTTATGCAATACAAAAACATGTGAATTACGAACTCTGGACAATCGTCATCCACGATATTATTATTTTTCCACTCCTCTACGCATAAGAAATATGAAAAAAGGCTCTACTGGTTGAGGTGATGTATTAGATTCGTGATCATTTTGATTGCGTTACACAATCAAGGCAATGCTGCGGACGGTCATGAAAAGTGGAGGATTTTATATTAAAAACGTCAAAGTTGATTGATAACGCCAATTAAATTAAATTGACAACCCAATTTCACCAACTCTGGTTTGCCAAATTATGAAAAATGTATTTTGCAGGGAATCCTTTTTTATCAATGCAGAAAGAAAGTAATAAAGCAAAACCTTGGTACGGCCTACTCCACATCATGTTAAACATGCTTGAAGTGAAAAAGTGGAAATTGACTCACTACAATCAAAATGACCATGCATACTACCTGGCAAAATGTTCTGCAATGACCTTTACTTTGCACATTGGCATAATATAATAACATCAAATTGGGTTGAATTCAAAATTTGAAGACATTTCAAAAAGTTAGTCAATTCAGAGAGACAATGCATATCAGAGACTAGTGCATTAGCAGCGACTACCACCGATTGCAAAAATGAGACTGAGCAAAAGGAGCGGGCAAGCCACCGGATTTTGGACAATGTGCACAGTCGTTAATTGTTGAAGAACTGTGAAATCTATTTTTTGACATGAATTCATTTATTTAAGTTTTTCAAATTAACTACTACCCTTTTGACACCTCCACTGTCTTGCAACACTCATTTAATTGTGGGGTGTATGTTACAATTGAACTATTTAAACCATTTGTTTTGACAACCATAGCTGAAAAATGTGCACTCCAATTGTTGGCCAATTGACGGAGAACTTGGTTCAAGGCTACATCGAAAATGGACTCGGAGTATCATTTAAAGGTCTTGGAGCCAAGTGGAACACGGAAGAGGATGGTTAGTTTTTGATTAATTACTAATTATTCGTACGCCTTAATTCCTTGTTTTTTTTTGTTTTTTTTTCGCAGTGAAGGACGTTGTGACTAAAATCCGTGAGTGTGAAAACTTGAAATATTTGGAGTTGGAAGGAAACACACTGGGCGTGGATGCAGCTAAAGCGATTGGAAAAGCGTTGGAGTCCAAGCCAGAATTTGAAGCTGCTCTGTGGCGTGATTTATTTACAAGTCGCTTGAAAAATGAAATCCCCCAGGCTATGGTATTTTAATAATTTTTATGGGTTACATTGATATGATGATAGATAGGACACATGTATTTAATGACGCTTGTTCCGGTTTGTACAGAAATTTCTATTTGCTGGGGTGGATCTTGCGGGTGCCCGTCTGCAATATTTGGATTTGAGTGATAATGCCATCGGACCTTTGGGAATGACGGGGCTTGCACCATTTTTTAAAAGTCAAAGTAGTTTTTCTTTGAAAGTTCTCATTTGTAATAATAACGGGCTGGGACCACAAGGCGCAGAGGTACGAGTCTACTACTTTCTTTTCTTCAAACTGGCAATCTAAATTTATATTACAACGCGTGTGATATGTGTAAATGAGTAATGCATTTTGTGGTTTTTAAGGAATTTTCAAAAGCACTTGTGGAATGTAAGAAAATGAGTTTAAAAGAGGGAGGAGAGGAATTCAACCTGAAAACATTCGTTTGTGGACGGAACAGAATGCAAAATAAGGGAGCAATGGCGATGTCTAAATTTATCAAGGTAATTCTCGTCAAATTGTGCTTGAATAATTGATATAGTTTAAACTTTGTTTTTTTTTTATTTCTCTGTCTAGGAATGTTCAACTCTTGAGGAGATCCATATGCCAGAAAACAGTGTGTATTGGCAAGGACAATGTTATTTGGCTGAAGCTTTCGCTAAAAATACTAAACTCCGTGTCCTCAACTTAAATGACAACACTATTACTGGCAAAGGAACAAAAAGATTGGCTGAAGCGTTTGAGCAGCTGGTTTGCCTTGAAGACCTTAATTTGGGGGACTGTCTTCTTCGTAGTAGGGGATCTTTATTTATTGTCAACACTATAAAGAATCATCAAAACCTTAGAAAATTGGTCCTTGATGGAAATGAAATTAGCAAGCCGACGGGTTTTCAAATAGCTGAAATAATAAGGACCTTCAAAAATCTACAACACGTGAGTCTCAGTTCCAATCCATTTGGAGTTGTTGGGGCCGAGGAAATTGAAGCCATACTTCGAGAACACTGTCAAATTGTGGAAGTAGAGTAAGCCGATAATGTGTTTATCATCCTTGATTTGATTGAAATGTTTTATAACGCTTGAAACGTCAATGAAATGGGTTGTAGGGATCCAGAGGATACTGAGTTCGAAGAAGACGTCAATGAGGAGGAAGAAGAAGATTTAGTAGAGGAGGATGAACGGGAGGAGAATGATGATGGTGGTGATGAAAATAGATTGGACATTATAACGGATGAAATTGGTGAACTCCACGCGGGTGAAGAGGATGGCGATTATGAAGATTATGGTGACGATTATGAAGAAGAGGATGCGGTACGTATTATTATATGGCATGGTTATATTTCATTTCGGGCTCGGAACACTTTATTAATCTGTTTTGTTTATATGTATCAACTAAAGGTCGAAAATGTTATGCGTTTTCTGGAAGATCCATCACTAGAAAATTATCATTCTATTCCCGGAGGGCTATCAGAATATGTATACGATTTGGAGGTTTGTTTTTCCGTACTCATTAACTCACAGGATTTTGATACAAATATTTTTTTAGTATCTGGACATTCCCCCTCATGAAATATGCATTCAAGGTGCCATGGGCTTAATTGAGTATTACGGTAGAGATACCAATAATATCCCAAAGGAATGTGAAGATATCTTTAACAAACTGATGAATGAAGGTGTAAATTTTACAAACATTGAAACAAATGAATTTGCATCTACACTATTAATTCATCTCGGAATTTCTACCGTAGGTTTAATACTTTTTATACATGCAACACTTTTAGAATATTTAAGTATTATATTAATTCCTTTGACTTATATTCCAGTCGAAAACTCGAGTATACTACAGAGACGAAGTCTGTACTTCAATCCTTCAGTGTTTAGCAATGTGGCTAATAAAGGCTGTGCAGGAAAAGGACGTAGAAGTGACCAACAAAATGTTGACATTTTTGCGGGATTCGTTTGAAAAGTAAATATTTATCTCGTTTTATTCAATTTTTTTATCCTCGCAAAAGTATTTTTATCCTCGCTAAAACATTGACAATGCTTTACAGTGTTCGCTCAGATCTTGCAGTGGACCGAGATAAATTATCCAGTCTTGTGGAGTACGCTTTATGGAGACGAGAAAGGGTATTTGCAAAAATATAAGACCCGACTTGTGAAATTTTTGCCTTGTTTGGTAAAATATGTCACATTCTTTGTTTGTTTTAGAATGCTGAACAATCCAAGAATTCCAGTTAACTTCTTGATGCAATAATCCACTTGACAGAGCCGAACATTGATTAACAACTAAGAAATGATAATTTACTGGATTTTCTATTTTTCGTAAATTCTGATTTACCATTTAGACCTCAGCTAGTTTTGATTTGTTTTCCAGATTACATTACTAGGCAGAATTAAAAAGTCATTTACTTTGTATTTATTTATTTAAAACATTGGCCATCTCTTCAGTTAAAAAATGAATAATACTAGTAAAGCAAGCATCGAAGAACAAGAATATGTAATAATAAAATTATATATACTTCACCAAAGTCCCGTCAAAACAAGACATTATTGCCAGCCGATGTTAAACAAACTACATCGAGTAAAACAAGTGCCACCCAATTACAAAATATAAATTCTCAAACGAATACTTCACTAAGTGAGCTTCGTATCATGGTTCAAAGTTTTACTCTTAGTCGAACATATTTCACATCATCAATAAGCCCCATAATGGATATGCTACCACCTCCTTTCATACAAGAACAATTTAAAACAACAAGAGTAAGACCATAAAATATTAATCATGCATGACGGACGGAAACAAATTTAGTGAGTGCCATAAATCGGGTGGGAACAAATTGTTTAATAGCTCCAAGGAATTAAGAGATTAACACCTAAAAATTTTGTACCACACCATTCATGCAACACATAAGACATATAAATAGGGTGTTCTTGTTCTATTCTGCAGAAAGACCAAGTTTCTCAGATTCAGATTTTAAAGCTCCTGTCAACATTGGCTTCAAAAAACCATCCATGCAGTTGGGCTAAATCAAGCAGATCTAATGTCTTAACGAGTCGTTTAAATCATTATCCCCAAAATCCAAAACTTTATCGCAGCAACTACGAGAAGGATAATATTTATCACAACTTGTTGGACCTGAATAGAAATTTTAAAATTTTTGTGAGATTTTAATTTGAAATAAAGTAGCTGAATAAGAATGTCGTCGGTTTGACCAAAGCCATGCATCCCATGACAAGCCATTTACTTGTTCCTCTTTGTTGCTCCAGTTAGAAAGCATTGTTGTAAACGTTTTCAGTTGAACTTAATTTCTTACTTCACAGACCTTTCTTCACCTTCAATCCATGTTTATTGTAGTCTAAAACCATGCTTTGGTCCAAATACTTACGTACAGCATGAAAGGTAGCCCAAGGGAAAATTGAGACTTTGTCAAAAACAAAATCTCATTTTCCAAGTCCTTCACTTTCCTTGAATTTTATACCCTTACATGAAATTGAATCGAAACAAGACCAACTGGAACTGACCAACCAAATTGACCACTTTAACATTGGCTAAGGGCTCCAGCACAGAGGCTGAAAAAAGGAAACGTCTCAAGTCTCAACTTGACACGGTTGAATCAAAGGGAGTTTACCTCGTTATCCCTACATTTTAAGATTTTTAGTCTTCTACATTGTCGAGTACTTTTAGTTTGAAAGTGGGACTGAGCGAGCTCGTAAATAACATTTATCCGTAACCGGCGTAACCCCATTAATTTTAACTGCTGCTCCTGTGTTTCACCAACCAATATTAATATTAGTGCAACTAATTCCTGATAATCTTTTCTTATCACATCGGTCGGTGCACGAACTTGCTTCAACTTTGAAACCAAGTGGATTGCATCTATCGTTGCAATTTTTGAAAAACAACACGTAGCTTGACATTGAACTGTTGAAAATTAAGTTGTGCTGGATGGATATAAAAAGGAGAGACAGGCTCCGTCTTCCGCATTCGGTTCTGATCCTTGAGTGAGCTTCCTCATATTTTACTCACAAGAAGACGGGGGTTCCGGTTGGGAAAATTAAGACAGAATCTCATCTTCATCATGGACAACCAATTTCTGTTTTAGTTGTGATGTGCCCTTGTGATTGAACTCTGTTTTAAGGTTCAATTCATTGGCACGTTACAATTCACCAGAAATCAAATTCATCAAGAGTCACCATCAGTTAATGACTGTGATTATGCATTCATCTGCTTACATATTGGAATAATGCCACATTTGCCTGGAGGCAGCAAGTGACGAAACAATGCGAAGGATGAATACATACGGCTTTGTTAAATTGACATAATGAAGTGAAATGTAAATGGGCAAAACTTGTTATTTTTTCCTGTTTTTTACAACTCCATGACTTTTGTGATCTCTTGCCCATCCACAACAATAGCACCAGATCCCAAGGTTCTTGTAACCCTACAAATGTAGGTCCATAGTCAGCAGTGCTGCAAAAAAACATGCTGGTTTTTAGTCCATCCTTTTAAGCACAGCATTTACAAACACAGACTCATTCAGTTTTTTATGCAAATGATTCGAGTGTGATTGTATTATTTAAATTAATAGGGCTCACCAATTCAATTCGTTTGAGTCAATTTGTCAAATTACTCTTCACAGAGCATTCCCAAGTTTCAGTAAGAGTAAAGATTGCATTTGTCTCAAAATGTTTCATAAGTTCAAAGTTCGTAAAGGAATGACAAATATTCGTTAGTGGAGAACAACTGATAACTTCAGAAAATGGCAGAAATGGAATCGGATCCTAATAATATCCGTCCTCCCGTAAAATACAGGGAACGCGAAAAGTGGGATAAGAATATAGAATTTGCACTCTCTATGATTGGTTTTGCAGTTGGACTTGGAAATGTAAATTCTGATTTACTCATATTTTTATAAATAATTTTAATCAATAATTGTGTTAAATACTTGAACAGGTTTGGAGATTTCCTTACCTTTGCTACAAAAACGGAGGAGGTTTTCATTTCGTTTGCATACAGACTACTATAATAATCTGAACTGCCGTAAATTGCATATCGGAAAAAATTGTTTTTATTTAATTTTCCAGGGGCATTTTTAATACCCTACATCATTTGCCTGGTGACTGGTGGGATTCCTGTGTTCTTTTTAGAGGTGGCACTTGGTCAGTTTACCTCTGAGGGAGGCATTTCCGTTTGGGCAAAAATTTCTCCATTGTTCACGGGTTAGTAAAAGTAGATGACTGTTACATATTTATTTAATGTTTCAAATCTGACATCCGTGACCTGGAATTTAAGGGATTGGTTATGCTACAACAATTATTTGCTTTCTCCTCAATGTCTATTACATTGTAATTTTGGCGTGGGCAGTTCGCTTCTTTTTTGCCTCCTTCGCGTACGAACTTCCCTGGTATGATTGCATATCTAGACATTTAATTTATTTTTTTGATTATTAATAATTTTAAGGGTTTAATGTGTAGGGCAACATGCAACAATGAGTGGAACACGGAATCTTGTTTTGACATGACAAAACTTCGCAATGAGTCGTTTGACCGGGATGCCTTTGCCTCTGGGGGCATGGTTGATGCAAGCGTTGAATACTGGGAGTGAGTGTCAAAAAATTCAGTGTCTTCAGACATTCAGTGTCAGAAACGTTGAGTTTTAAAAAGCTAAAGAATTGAGTTTGACTCAGTTCAATATGCAATTGTTTTTATAACAATGTAGACGCCGAGTGCTTCAGATCAGCACCGGAATTGATGATGTGGGCACAATCCAATGGGAACTAGCTGGATGTCTTCTTTTATCCTGGATCCTTGTGTATTTCTGTATTTGGCGAGGGGTTAGCAAAAGTACTGGGAAAGTTGTCTATTTTACGGGTGAATATTTATTAATGGATTGTACAAACCAAACATGTTTACAACAATGGTGTGCTTAAAGTTCTGCCTAATAATTCAAGCAACATTCCCGTATGTCATGATGACGATCTTATTTATTCGTGGAATCACCCTACCTGGAGCTTGGACAGGAATTAAGTATTATTTTACTCCGGACTTTACTGTTTTATGGAAGGGACAAGTGGGTGGCATATTTTTTTCGATTGCAATATTGCATAGTTGCAAATTATTGTTGCTAAACTTCGTTCAGGTCTGGATTGACTCTGGAACCCAAATTTTCTTTAGCTACGCCATTGCACTCGGATGCATGACGGCTCTGGGATCCTACAATAAATTCAATCACAATTTTATCAAAGGTTAGGTAATAAAATGGAATATGTAAGGAAATTTTAAAATTAAATTAATTTTTTAAATCATAGATTGCTCATTCGTTGCATGCATCAATTCCGGGACAAGTATATTTGCTGGTAAGACTATTTTTTTCGAAGTTTAAAAAGTGAACAACACGCACTTGATGTTACAATTTATTATGATCAAGGATTTGTCGTGTTTTCTGTCCTGGGCTTCATGGCAGAGCAACAAGGGACAGATATTTCTAAAGTGGCCGAGAGTGGTCCTGGCTTAGTTTTCATTGCTTACCCCAAAGGTATGCAACAAAATGAATGGATTTAGAACATAATTTCAATAAAATACAACCAATATATTTTTCATTTTTAGCGTTAGCACAAATGCCATGGGCTCCACTTTGGTCCGTTCTCTTTTTCTTTATGATTATCCTTCTTGGACTCAACTCGCAATTTGTGGGCGTGGAAGGATTCGTTACGGCCGTGGTGGATGTTGTCCCTCATATCCTGCGAGTGGGACATAGACGAGAAATTTTTATTGCAATGTAAGCAAAATAATTGTCAGTCATAACATAATGCGACTGGCATTGATCTAAAAAATTCTCGGGTTTTAATAATTTTATTTGAATGACCTAGCGTCTCTCTTGTTTCATTCCTGATGGGATTAAGCATGGTCACAAATGTAAGTACTTAACTTAGAACCGTACCTTACCAATGATACTATAGTAGAAAAATGTGTAAAATTCTAGGGTGGAATGTATGTATTCCAAATATTTGATTACTACTCGGCCAGTGGGATGACATTACTTTGGGTTTGCTTTTGCGAATGTGTTGCGGTGGCATGGTACTACGATGTTGGGAGGTTTAATGTCAATATCAAGGTACTGGACCGTTTTGTGATCCGGAAACCGGATTTGTGCCTTTTTAAAAAATAGTTTTTAATAACAATTCAAGACAATGGTCGGCTTCCTCCCTAATATATGGTTACCAATCTGCTGGGCCTATCTAACCCCAATCTTGACCATGGTATGTGAAAATAGTAATAATAGTATATTGCATTTGAAATCATTTACGGGAGCGTGTGAATTTTTAAATATTCAGGCCATCCTTCTTTACTCCATCATAAAATACGAGCCCCTGACTTACAACAAGAAATATGAATATCCAGTCTGGGCTCAAGTTTTCGGGTGGGCACTGGCATTATCGTCGATGTTAACAATCCCAATTTATTACATCTATTATCAAACAAGAAACAAAATTCAGGTATTCCATAACTAGATTGCCACTTTGGATTTTCCCAATTTAAATAATTGCGATTTATACATTCATAGGTTGCACTGAAAACAGAATACCCACAAGATCGAAAATACTCTAAATGGGATCCTGAAGAGATTGAATTAGCAATGAGTCGAAATTGCTGAGTTCTGAATTTAAACATGCAACACCGTAAATTGTAAATGTTTCTATATTATTGTTTCTATATTATTGATTAAAAAATTAGTTGTAATTTTTGTCATACTATTAATTTATTTTTCCATCAATGGCTTCATACTTTGTGACATTCACAGTGACTGTGGTTTAAAAGTTGCACCTTAATAAAGAAGGGTCACATTGTTTTTCAGAAGTTAAGACGGAATCTTAGTTAGTACACTGAATTTCACCTGGACGATTTAGATTTGTAACGTGTTGAGCCTTTTAGTTATTATTATATACAAGATTGTCATGATAAATCAATAAAAAATTAGTGGAAAACGAATGATACATGATACTTATGAACTTCACGGTGATCAACTTATTGTTACACTAATTATTTTATAATGTCAAGATATCTTGTCACCGTGAAGTTTACAGATAAGTAGTTTTCAATGCGTAAATCATTGGGTAACAAATCACAACCGAAAAAGTGTACCACAAACTTAATTTGGTCACGGCGATAAACCAGTAACTGAAGAGGGCCAACATAACAGTAGTCGTGCTATTAATGATAAAGCACCCGCATATCTATGCCCTCCTTTAATAAGCTTCGATTTAATCAAAGGCACTTTGCGTGAAATAGCAACAGAATAATTTGCCAAGTTTCCACCAGCCCCTTGGATCTGAACAAATAGTATCGAAATCAAGCTCAAATGTCTTCAAATATTGAGGTTAAAATAGAAACGCCAAGATATACCAGCAAAAGAATCAGTGTCACAATTCCCATTTGTCCGTGATAGGAGATGAAATGATCTTTATTGCTGTCTTCCTTGTTTCGATAAATCACTAACACACCACAAATGGCGAGGATTAGACCTAAAATTCCGAAAACAACGTCATCAATATCTATCGCTCAATTACATCTACGAAATTTTATACTAACCTAATGCTTGAAGTGCCCAATGAACTGCTATACGCCAACCGGCCGATGGTTTCCGGAACAAGATGACCCCCTGGAACAGTTAAAGACGTCAATTTTAGTGTTCATTTCTCCATAAACTGCGCTCAGAACCACACCAACCTCATTGAAGAGCAGCCACTAATATGAAAGAAAAAGTATATTTTAGATATGCAACAATTTTATGATTTAACCCTAACCTAATCACTTACTGCTATCACCATGCAGGTGGGATGCCAAGAAAAAAGGGTCGAGCCTGGGTCAGCACTGACCACTACGTACCCAGTGAATCCCAAGAGGATAACATGAGATAATATTTCATTAAAAAATACCATTGTTTACGGAGCTTTTTAAAAAATGAATAGAAATCCCAAGAGCAGAAGTGGGAATGATTTCAAGGTCAGGGCATTATATAGTAGTTGCCTAATTTTATTCAGGTTCATGTTCACCCACTACAATGCATGCATTGGATTGAATTCATGATTAGCTCGTGCACATGTGGAGAAAACTAGTTCTCGGAATTGATATTTTAAACAATCAAAATGTTTGTGAAATAAACATACTGGCTTTGTTAACTGATTGAAAAATTTGGCATTACTTTGTCCATGATGAATTGCATGAAGGAAGCCGACTGAGGGAAGATCCTTGTAACACATTCCTTGTCGATGAGCAATACGCTCTTGTCTCACATTTTGATTTTGCATTTTACTAGCATTTTTAATTAGAACCTCTTGAGTTGAGTTTTGAGCAGATTTGTGGAATTGACGTGAAAGAAAAATTTGAGACGTTTTCCAAATGTTTTGGACGGCGGTAAATTGTTCGATCGTCTTTGTTTACTACAACTGAACTCACACTGAATGAATTTTCTGTCGTTGCTCGCTCGCTCACTCACATAAACTTAGTTGAGTTATCTTATCATTGATACTAAGTAAGGACGATTGAGCTTATCTTTGGATAAGATTGCCATCTTTTACCAACGAGACACATTTTAGACAATGACCAACCCTGTCAACTAGGAACATGATGACGGAAACTGAACAACAAATTGGTTCCCTTTACACATCTGGGACAATCTGGTAAGACTTGTGGCGAATCCACTAATTCTTTAGTTATACTTGTTTTTTGTACATGATAAGGATTGAGTTATACAGATTTTTTTAATTTTAAAGGAGACCCATCACTTTTACAGTGATATATAAATTTCCCAAACCTCCGGATCCTCCTTCCGTCGGAAGGAGTCAAACACCTATCAAATGTATCATTGCAGACGATTCCGGACTGATTATATTATTACTAACGCCGAAGAGGAACGATGAAAGGACGTACAACATTTTGCAAGTATAACATCAGAGTTTTGAGCTATTTTTTGTGTGTAATTTGCAGCGAGGAAAAAACTAAAATGTAATGTTTTGTTTTTGTAGGTTGGAAGGTTTTACACAGTATTGGCAGGCGGCTTCTACTGTAGAAAAGCTGATTCGAGTTACAATCACGTTGTTACCCACTCCAAGGGTTTGGAACTTTGGGTCAGCGACGAAGCCAAAATAGTTGAGGAAAAGAATCATCGTATTTGTAATATGACAGAGATTGCTAAATCCCCTTTCAATTTCAATTTTACCGAACTCAGTAAGCTTGCCAAAGGAACTTTTGGTAAGTAAATTTAGTCGTAAATTAACAATCAATCAATCGCAAATTAACTTTCCAACGTTTCCTTAATAAACTTGTTCGATTGGATATGGATATTTCAGACATCATCGCAAGAGTCAAATGCCAAGGAGCTGAAGAAGTTGGCCCTAAAAATGATATTCCATTCCTACCGATTTTATTGTTAGACGGCTCTATTGGGGTAGGTGCATTTAATAGTTTAGAAATTAATGTTATTATATTATGATGCGAAACTTACATCAGTGCATTTATTTGGCATGGGTCGCTACCTAGGTTAACCAAGCTATCAAATGTCGTCTGCAAGGGGAGCACTGTAAACTCGTAATCAATCAAGGCACAATACTTGCATTACACAATACATTTGTAGGCTCAGATGGCTCGGACTTGGTAATTTACGTCAACCAGCGGTCCGCCGCCTTTGTGGTAAGAAAAACCTAGTGCAATTCTATTTTTTGGCCGTGATTTGTTGGTAAAGACTGAAAATTATGTTTTTGCAATCTTTCAGGTTTCGTCTAAAGACTGGGAATGGATCCTAAACGACCGACAGCAACAGTTAAAAACGGATATTTTAAATATCCAGACAACCAACGAGGACTTGCAATCTGATGAAGAGAACCAGGGGACCGTTGTGAGGGATGGAAATGATCGCTCTAATAAGTGTCATTCTGTGGAGATTGAATCTCGTCCAGGTTGTGAAGAAACTCAAAGGGGACTGGTGACACCGACAAAAAGGCCAAGATTGGAAACTCTTGAAGAGTCCATCACCAGAAAGCAAACGCCATCGAAAATGTGCAATATCCAGATAACAAGTCCTGGTAAAAAGTATATCAATTGTTCCAGCATATCTGACTGTAAGTTTCAATATCTTAATTAAATACATTGAATTTTTTATTTATTAAAAATTTGCCTTGTCGATTTATATAGTGAAAAGCTTACTCAAAGGAAATAATCGGCTGGACATTGAGTTGACAGGGGTGTATGCATTGCCCGATTTCATAATCCGTAGATATTTGGGATGTGCGAAATGTTCAAAGTCGGTGAGTTTCGAAACTTAATAAAACAAGACATTCATGTGCGGTTGTTAATTTATATAAATTACAACAGTTGACAGTAATCAACGGGGATTACATCTGTCATGGGAAAATATGTAGCCGCGAGTCGAGCGCCGTTAATTTCAGAAACGATCCAGGGCAGCGCAAGTCCTTTTATTTGTTAAAGGTCTGTAATGAAGTATTAATGACGGAATTTTATATGATTTACTTGTAGGACCCTCATTTATTATATTTTTTTTAGAATTTTAAAATTAAAGACATGAGCGACGAATTGCAAGACAGCTTGGTCGGCTATAATCAAGTTCTAAAAGAGTTTATTGGCAAGGATGCAGATCAGTTTGAATCAGATTCTTCTATTTTGGAAGAGTTTACAGAGTTGACAAACGATCAACGGCTGAATATTGCCGTAAGGGCTACTATTTCGGTAATTGACGACCCCCAAACTGAATTGCATTATTTTGTTGTACTTTTAAATTAATACTAATACAAAACTTTGTAATAGCTCAATTCATGGGATTTCACATTAGAAAGACTCTCGTTATCGCCACCAGAAGATGACGACGCCGAATGGGGATCTCCTTGGCCCGTCGTTCCAGGTAAGTCCTTTACCGAAAAATTAAATGTACAAATATTGATTTATTACGTTATTATTACGTTCTTGATTTTAGAAATGGAAGTAAAGTCAGTTGCTAATAATAATAATGAGAGTGCAATAAGGGCCTTCCTTGCACGAAGAACACCATTTGACATTTCTGTTCTTCCAAGCAAACAGCGTCCGCAAAACGAGGAGGTATTGACATTTGTCCACGTTTTGCTATTCTGGCTGGCAATAATTTATACTGTTAAAATGTGAAATTTTCTGGTTTTGTACATGATTAGGATGAGTACGTCAACTCGAAATTGCCTCATCGAGGAATCGCACTTCACATTTCCACCTCTAAGGATAGGACTGGGTCAGACACAGACGAACGCACATTTGAAGAATTGTTTAAACAACTTCATTACGAAGTGAGGACGGTCGTTAACATAAAAGCTCATGTACGTTAATCTAATAAGTATTCGTTTTATAAATTCTGTATTTATTTTGTGCATCCGATGATTTTAACAAAAACTGAATTTTCTGAACGCAGGAACTTGCTCAACATATCATGGAATGTCGTGACGAATTAATTATAAGGAATCACGAATCCTTCGTTCTATGTATTAGTGGTCATGGCCTCAACAACACAATTTCACTAGCAGATGGCGCATTGATAAATATCTGGACGGATATTATTTATCAATTTGATGATTCTAACTTTCCGCAGTTTCGTGGCAAGCCCAAAATTGTTTTGGTCAACGCGTGTCAATCCTTCAGTCCACATCAAATCCAACCTTTTGCTAGTCCCTCGAGTACTCCCAACCATCCAGATTTTCTCGTGTTTATAGCGACCAGCCCGGGATATCAGTCGTATAGGTATGTCTGCAAATTGTAATGCATGCTGTACCTAGTTTGTTCGTACACAGTTTTATGATTTAAGAAAAATCTGTTTATGAATTATAGAGATCCACGGATTGGGACACACTTTATCCGTACACTTGCGTATGTTATGATGCATCACGCACATGACATGGAAATAAAAAAACTGTTTTACTTAGTAAGTTGCTGAAAAATAGTTTGTAGATAATAATCCGCTATTCTGAACGTGTTTTGTTTTCAGGTGGCAAAAATGCTATACGTCCCTGATGAAAGCGCAAAACAACCACCTCAATTACCAGAAATCAGGGACTTCATTTTTAGCAAGCTGTTTTTCTTCCGACCTTAGTTTAGTAACTGATGGACTCCTGCCGGAATTTTTATTGACTTGTTGGCTTAGTATACCGAGCGATCGTGATCGAAGTGCTTATAATAATGTGTTATAACTATATCATACGTCTATACTGAACTGATCCATAATTTATGACAAACTATGAAGTAAGATTTTGATATGCCATTAGCTCAATCAAGTTTTTAGGACTTTATTACTTTTTTTATTGTAACCGTTTGTCTCAGGAAAATCGAAAATTGATATATTGTTTTAGAAATAAGCAGGCGACGAATCTTTTCAATAAAAAAATATATTTTCCGTTTTTACATGGTATTTTGGATGCAATGAATACGCTAGAAGGGGCACTCTGGATGCAAACTTGCTCTAGATATTAAAATAAAATGGACTAGGTCATTAGTTTTTTAACAGTATACAAATATGGAAAAACTTACTGCCCTTACCCATCAAATGAAATGCAAGATCTACCAAACTCTCCAAGATCAAGCTCCTTAAGTTTCACGATCTCTTTAAATGCCAATTCAAAGTCAAAAATCTTAATAAACGGAAGTAAAATGAGATTATTTACAAAGTTTCAATTCAAGTGGCTGAACAAATTCTGTCATCTCCTTACATTAATATTTTCCTTTAGCCTTGCTTCATTCACGGTTTTGGGAATTACTGTCACTCCCAACCCTTGCACTAAGAATTTGAGAAGAATTTGTGCCGTAGTTTTTTCATGACAAGCCGCAATCTTCTTTACCACTGGGTCTTCAAACAGCTTGGGGATTTTCCTGTTCAATTTTAACGTCCAATTGGATGACGATTGGATGGCCACCCCGCCCCCACCAGTTGACAACGAACACGGGTAAATTCCTGTTCTACCGCTGCTCCTTCAACC
>JAAXNX010001370.1:0-18298 GCA_036491905.1 Folsomia manolachei | reverse complement strand
CGTTAAATGTAATACATAGAAATACCAAGCTTCCTCCAACTAATAATTCGGCTCTAAATTTAAATATATGGGGTAATCTTAAATACTCACTCCGGGTTTCAACACCGGTCGCGTTTTTAAACTTTATCTGATTTGGTTGGATTTGCTTTCTTCAATTAAAATCAAAATCTCCTGGAAAACAAGGCCGTAACGGATGCTCTGTTCAGCAGGAATTCCGTCCTGGGGAATAGGTTAGTCCAATAAAAAGACGTTTAAAAAACTGCAGAACCAAATTTTGTTATTTATTTCCGTGCAGATTGAATTCCTTTGAAACCGTGGTGAATGGGCTGAAGCAGGAGTTAAGTGTGGAATTAAGTGTGGCAAAAGGCAATGAGACTGCGTTGTGGATCAGAATCAAGGAACTTCAGCAGCATTATAAAGCAGTTGCAAAGGTGAGCTGAATATTCTCCTTGACTTTTTACTGGTTTCCTGGCCCAAGCCATTTATTAAAAATTAATATTTGCTAAATTTAGGAAAGGGATTACTACAAGGCACAAAACAATCGGAACACGGAAGTGCTCAATACCGTTCTTTCCACTGCGTCGACTGCAATCCCGTCGGTTGAGTAGTTTATTTATTCAAAACAAATTATTACAATCCGGAGGGAAATTAAAGGAGAGTTTGTTTTATTTTTTGTAATGATGATTATGAAGCTTCTCAGAATTCTGAGGTATTATTTTGCGCTGACTTTGAGACCGGTAAAAAAGGATATAAACTGTTAGTCAATAAAATATTTAAATACAAAATATAATTAAAAGGCTTGGAAAACGGGCATTTTAATTTAAGTATTAAGTTTAATCTCAGTCCGAGAAAACAAGGTAAAATTTCTCAAGCCGGTGTTTTTGCATAGAAAAATCCTTCAGATTACATAGTTGGCCAGTATTTTGTTTAGTTTGGTCTCCAACGACAATGGTCGACAACTTCATTGTTTTTTCATTGTTATCAATTGCATGATTAACACTCCAAAACCCACTTGGTTTGAGATGTCACCCTGAAAATAGTTTTATGTCAACTTGGAACTCTACTGCATTCCGGTATGTAATCATTTTCAATCAGTTCTGATAAAAAATACGCCGACCTGCCAGAGACTATTACGACTAGATTAGGGTACCTTATTCAACCATTATACATATTTAACCAACTCATTTTGACGACTCATAAGTTTGGATTTGCGGATTTTAGTCATTTTAAATTGTTTTAAATCAATTTAAAATTCTACATTGAACAATTTTATTAACGACCAGTCAGATGATTGGGAATGGGAATAGTAATATTCCAAATTGAGCTCTTGGGTTAGGCTACCATCAATTATTTTAAATTGTTTTTAACTCAATTTAAGATTTCACGTTTAGCAATTTTATTAACGACTGGGTTAGTTATGGAATAGTAATATTCCAAATTGAGCTTTTGGATAGAAATATTATCAATAATTACTTCATTGTTCAATGTTTTCATAGATTTTATTTTCATTGACTAACAACAAACTAACTATGCATAATTTTTTTCTTGTATTCCACTGTTTCCTGAAGAATATTAATGGTCACTTGAATCAATTTATGTGAGGTATCAATTTAAAAGCCCTCGTGGTAAAACCGCTTTCGTCGCAGAATCTTTTGGACTACAGTCAGAGTTTGAGTTCTTGAACTGCAATTACTTTTGGATAATATTCTACAAAAGTCGAGACACATTGTGTGGGCTCGTCCATTTGGAGGATTATTTAAGAAACCGTATGATTCCAAAGTTCTATTTTAATATGGGGTGCTATTTGAGGCAGGAATTGTTGAGAAGCTGAGAAAAGTAGAAGGTAGGACACGGAATTTTAAGAAACGGCATGCCTCGAATGACTTGAAGGATGAAATAACCATGGAGGATTATTCATACTTTATCTATTCAATGGTTGGCATAAGTGGCCTAATTTTGTTGAAAGAGTGCTCCAGGAATCTGGTGAATCAAGACTGTAACCTTATATCATGGGGTAGAAATGCATGCCGGAAGCTCAAGAGATCCAAAACAAGTAGTGTAGTTACATTTTACTGTTTCATAAAAATGCAGGTGTTGAATTTATGACGACTTATACTTACACTTTGAGCTCAAACACGGTTGGAAAATTTTGAAGCTAGAACAAAATTAGGCTGAGTGTAGCGAAGGACACAGCGTAGAATTAATATGAGATCGGATAAAGCACGTAAATATAGAACGACTCATTGGTGCAGTGGCTGGTTAGCACGTCAGGCCTGAAACCTGTAGATAGAGTATCTGTTAGCAAACACATTAAATTGTCTAATAAAAAGTTTGATTATCCTGTATTTATCAATTTGATTATGGAATTATTGACTCATGAACCACTGCGATTGTCTGCAAGTAACGTGCTTTGTAATTTCTAATTAAAATTTAATTTGGTTAATTCAAGCTATTAATTTGCGATAAACTGCTTTAACTCAATTTAATATAATTTATTTAATGATGATTATTCGAGTTTCATCAATTTGAAGTGTGACCCGTCCTCAGCTGTAACCCGCATTATGTCCCTTGTTAACCAATATGCTTTCGCAAAAAAGTTTGGGTCCTTTCTCATAAATACATTACCTCCCAATGTTTCTTTGACTAGTTTCCGACATACCCCTAAAAAATTAGAAAGATGCAACAATGTTCTGATACAAGTTAAAAAATTCACCTCTAAAACATACCTTCATTTCCAGAACTTACTCACCCCAAGCTACGGTTCTTTTACCAGAAAAGATAAAGATTGCTACATATTTCTAAAGAGTAAATCCCCACAAAAAATATTTACTTCTGGATTTAGAGACAAACTCATAAATGAATTCACCATTGACTCCGAAACACTTAACGAAAAGATTATGACACAGAATGGGATAACTCCTACCCAAACATTTGGTGAATTATTTACCCAAAATACCAAGAATTTATTCGGAAGAAAGGTTCGAATAGCTGTTTGCATCTCCACAAAGCTATTTCTGCGTCATGAGGCTGGCCATGTTGTCACAAAACCTTTTTTCGGACCTTACAAACTATTTCTCTCCGAGGCTATGAATGAATTTTACCCCCACAATTTTTGAATTCTCAACGGGACAACCGGGATCCCGTTGTAACGGAAGTTGGGCCGGATTGATCGGAGATATGTTGAATGGCCGCGCCGAAACTGGCGTGGCTGTCGTCCACCTGCCTTCTCGTGACTTGTTCGGTTCCGCTGTGGTTTGAATCCGGATTTTTTGTTTGCAAAAAACCATCTCCATACTGCACACATTGGGCGGTTTTTCAGGTTTTCAGTTTACAAGTCTGGGTATGGTTTGTCTAAGTATTTTTCGTGGCGTTGTATGGAATGTGTAAATTGATTGGGGTGGAAAAACCACACTTATTCCAAGACGTTGCCATCTATCTAGTATCCAGCTTAATTTAACAACTCGTGGATTTGAGAATCAGGCATAATCTGTGTCCCAGCAAAATGTGTAGCTTTCTTTGGATATTATTTTTTTAATTATGGTAAATACATATCGAGGCAAGTTGATGGAGCTTTTTGCATTTCCTTTCATCCCCAAAACTTGTTTTTGAGGAGTTGGCAGAGCCTCGTTTTGCAGTAGAGACGGATGGACCAGGTCTGGTTTTCATGGTGTTTATTTACGCAAAATGTATGAGGTTATTCAATTATTGTTTTTAATTGGGAGCTGCCTACGAGCTACTAAAAGCATCGACGGATCCAACGTATAAATCACTTTTCCGAGAATAATTCCGTCTTTATGTCGACTGTCTGGTGGCTGCAAAAACTCAAAGTTTGTGTTGCATCGTGTCCGACTACACGTTGAGATACAATCTCGTACAAAATTTAACAGATCGGTTTGGCAATCATGGGTTTCAATTCTCCAGCTTGAGATCCATTGTACTAAGTTCGGGAATGGTATGAAATAAGAATGAAATAAAATTTGTGGGGATAATCTTTAATTTTAAATTAAAACTCCGTTTACAGAAGGTTGGGCAACATTATAGAAGGTCTGCTTATTTGCGTATATCTTGGTAACCCCTGAATGGATTTGTGAAATTCAATAATCTACTTTATAAGTCAGAACGTGTGTTGGCAACGGAAGGGAAAGGAGTTTGTCCGTGACGGAAGTGAAAGTAGAGAAAGTAATTTGCATATTCGAAATCGAATGGCGCGAAAATTCAAAAAAAGTTTCAAAATATTTTAATTTTCTGTTAACATTCTCGAGTGGGAGAAGGCCGTGGGTAAGCCAGTTGGGAGGTATGGATAAGTGGGCTGGGGAATGATAAGTGGAGGGGACAAGGGGTGTAGAGACACTACTAAAGAAAAGAGGGTGGGGACAAGGCTGGAGGAACGGTTAGGAAAAGGGGGTGGGGACATGAGTGATGGGGGTGGTGGGAGGACCACTGGGGGCAGTGGGAGGAAGATTCTGTGGTATTAGTTTCAGACCAGACCTAGACCCAGAAATGAGGAAACCTGAATCCAACATTCCTTGCCTCTTTAGACCAGACCAGACCAGACCTAGACCCAGAAATGAGGAAACCTGAATCCAACATTTCTTGCCTCTCGAGACCAGACCAGACCTAGACCCAGAAATGAGGAAACCTGAATCCAACATTTCTTGCCTCTTAACCAGTCTCAAACTTGGGTTTGGCTGCGAGAATATAATGCCATATCTCAGAGTTGTATTCACTTTAACTTCAGCCGTTATTCAATACGGACACCTTCTGATAACCTAAAGCGTTCTGTCGCTATATTTTTGTCTCCTTAGGACATTTTTTGACTTTAGAAATGAGTTCAACAGCAAGAATGCAGAGACATCGTGCTTCTCTCACTGAAGAAGATAAGGCAAAGAAAAAGGAAGCTGACCGAATACGAAGAGCCACTGCTAGGAAAATAAATCAAAGTAAGTATAACTTTATTCGAACAATTAATGAGAATGGTAAGGCATTTGCAATAGACCAGACCAGACCAGACCAAACCCATATAGTAATAGATAGTATCGACTTTAACCCCAGACCAGACCAGACCAGACCCGTATAGTAATAAATAGTATCGACTTTAACCCCAGACCAAACCAGACCAGACCAGACCCGTATAGTAATAGATAGTATCGACTTTAACCCCAGACCAGAAAAGACCAAACCCGTATAGTAATAGATAGTATCGACTTTAACCCCAGACCAGACCAGACCAGACCAGACCAATACCCGTATAGTAATAGATAGTATCGACTTTAACCCCAAACCAGACCAGACCAAACCCGTATAGTAATAGATAGTATCGACTTTAACCCCAGACCAGACCAGACCAGACCAGACCAAACCCGTATAGTAATAGATAGCATCGACTTTAACCCCAGACCAGACCAAACCAGAGGTTTCGAGAAAGCAGACTACGTTGAACAGCATTGTGTTTGTATTTCCACGCAACGGAAAGTTACACAGTTAAGTTAAAAATTACGTCTTCTAAAATTATTTTTACTGTGCTACATTTATAGATACTGATAACATGCCCCAAACATCAAATTTTGTCGACATGGAAGTCGACGACATCAGTGACATGCGACACGGACATAGAAGTTAATAGTCCCGATCATCTAGAAGGTATGTTATTTTCAAAAGAAATAAAAACTTTCTTAAAAATATTATAAATTATCAACAGACATGGAAACTGGCATTCCTCACGTATTGACGGTTTCGGAAAGATCTCAACGACACAGGGATAGAGCATCACCGGATTCAATTTCACGAAGAAGGACATCTGAACGCATTAGATCCAGGAACAACAGAGCAGCTGAAACTGAACAACAATCTGAAACTCGACGAAAGGAAAACGCAGACCGTCAACTTCGCCGTCGGCGAATAGCACAAAATGTCAATGCGCCATCCATTCAAGAAATTGTAGACGAGTTTACGGTCGTCGAGCACTACTGTGGAAAGATGGACATTGTCTGTCAATCATGTGGATCGAAGAACTTTGCGGATGAAGCCACTGGAAGGAATGCAAGTTTCCATGTCTGTTGATAATTTATAATATTTTTAAGAAAGTTTTTATTTCTTTTGAAAATAACATACCTTCTAGATGATCGGGACTATTAACTTCTATGTCCGTGTCGCATGTCACTGTGAGTTTACGGTCGTCGAGCACTACTGTGGAAAGATGGACATTGTCTGTCAATCATGTGGATCGAAGAACTTTGCGGATGAAGCCACTGGAAGGAATGCAACATCATTTACTCCCTGTTGTAAAAAAGGAAAAATAAAGCTGGACCCAATCACGGTTTCCCTCTATATCCAAAACCTAATGAAAGGACATCACAAGGAAAGTAAAAATTTCATTGAGAATATTCGCTCATTCAATAGCTCCCTTGCATTTGCCTCAACTGGAGCAAAAATCGAGAGCCCACCTGGGATCGGTCCATACTGCTTCAGAATCCACGGTCAAATTTATCATCGAGCAGGAACTTTGCATCCTTTTAATGACGAGCCGCGTGTTTATGCCCAATTATACATTCTGGATTCTGGATTAACAGCTGAACAACGTCTAGCAATGAAAGACTACCGAGGGACGTTGGTTAATAAGGGTTGCTCTGCTAATCTTATGAAAGAATTGAGTGAGTACATGGTAAACAATAATCCCCTTGCTGAAGCTTCAAAAATGTTGTACGAGGTGGAACTAGAGGCTGAGGAAGCTGCTCGGCGCGATAATCTCCCAAAGAGCATCTTGACCATGGCAATAACGCAATCTACAGCAAATGATCCAAGGCGGTACAATGCATGCCGAGCAAATGAGGTAGCCATTGTGTTCCAGTCCAACGATGGTGAGCCTCCACTGGAACGGGATCTATTAATTCACCTACGACCTGATCCTTTAAATCTTTCATCAACAAAAACACAACGAATTAGTATTTTAGATCCTTCGCTTGATGCGATGACCTACCCCCTACTTTTTCCTTTTGGCGATAAAGGATGGTCCACAAATTTAAAACATGTTGACAATGCCAGCAAAGGTGTTACCCAAATGGAGTACTATGGCTACCGTTTTGCTGTCCGTAATGCATTTAATCCATTTATAAGTGCAGGAAAATTAACTCAACAGTACTTCGTTGATGCTTACGTCAAAACGGAAGGAAATCGCCTCAACTACCTTAAATTTCACCAGCCTAAGCTAAGAACTGAAAAATATAAATGTCTTGAAGATTTCGTCCATTCGGATGCCGATTCGGGTGGCCTGCTCCCTGGCAAAGCTATCATTTTGCCGTCGTCGTTTCAAGGAAGTCCTCGGAACATGCAGCAGAATTATCAGGATGCAATGGCCATTGTTCGAAGATATGGGAAGCCAGACCTTTTTGTTACCATGACATGCAACCCCAAATGGCGAGAAATACAAGAAAATCTGGAGCCAAATCAAACCCCTGAAAATCGCCCAGATTTAGTGTCCCGAGTTTTTCACATGAAACTCAAGGAATTGTTGTGTGACATTGGTAAACGCAACATTTTTGGTTGATTACTACCTAACCTAACCCAACAAAAAGCGAGGATTCACGTTATCGAGTTTCAAAAAAGGGGATTACCACATGCACATATCTTGCTTATACTGAAATCCGAAGATAAACCGACCACTGTCGATATGATTGACAACCTGGTGTGTGCTGAAATTCCAAATCCTTCCACTCATTCGAAACTGCATGAAATGGTTACGCGGCACATGATTCACGGCCCCTGCGGAGAACATTGTTTAAATGGAAATATCTGCAAAAAAGAGTTTCCAAAAGAATTTTGCCCTGAAACCATTGCAAGCCTTGGAGGTTATCCCCGTTACAGGAGGAGAAACGATGGTTGTACCACTTCGGTGAGGCAGAAAACTATAAACAACCAGTGGGTGGTTCCCTACAATGCCTTTTTGCTTCTAAAATACAACTGTCATATAAATGTAGAAGTCTGCGCCACCGTAAAAAGTGTGAAATACCTCTTTAAGTACGTGTACAAAGGCCATGACTGTGCAAATGTAGAAATCCAGGAGCATCAAGAACGACAGCACAATGAAATAAAATCCTTCCTTGATACCCGGTATGTTAGCCCTCCAGAAGCAGCTTGGCGTTTTTTCGCTTTTGAAATGCATCAGCAAACACACACAGTCTGTCGCCTACAAGTTCATTTGCCAGAAGAACAAAGTGTCGTTTTCCATCAGGATAAAATACTTGCCGCCTTAGACAGAGCTGCGTCAACCGATACAACCCTTACGGCTTGGTTCAAATTGAACCAGATTGACGATGAAGCAAGGTCCTTAAATTACTTTCAAATTCCCGAACACTATACCTTCGAGAAAAAGGAAAAGGAATGGAGAAAAAGAAAAACCCGCGCAGGAGAAAAAACAATTGGCCGCATGTACACAGTTAATTTATCCGAGACTGAACGGTATTGCCTTAGACTTCTACTGCTGTGCAAGAAAGGGGCCACCTCATTTGACGATTTGAAAACAGTAAATGGTGTTATCCATGCCAAATTTCAAGAAGCCGCTGGAGCCCTTGGACTACTTGACAGTGAGGAAATATGGGAAGAAACTATGGACGACGCTACGGTTGCCCGAATGCCCTATCAATTGAGACAGCTGTTTGCTTTGATATGTGTATTTGCATGTCCAACAAATCTGATTGCTTTGTGGGAGAAACACCTTGAATCAATGATTGAGGATTTTATTCATCGGCACTCTCACCCAATAGACTGTCCTCATTGCAGAAATTTGGCCCTTCTTGATATTCAAGACACGCTGTACATTCACGGAAAACAGTGCAAGGATTTCGGCTTGCCCATACCAACTAACGTAGGAATTTTGGCCTACAGTGTTTTCAACCAATTGGAAGAAGAACTGATGGGTTTGGAAATGTCGTGCAACTTGAATGCAGAGCAGGCCATAGCTTTTGAATCAATATATGAAGCTACGGTTGATACCACCCCAAAAACAAAATGTTTTTTTATTGATGGGCCTGGCGGAAGTGGGAAAACATACCTGTACAAAACCTTGATCAGCACCCTCCGAGGTGAAGATAGGACCGTACTTTCCGTTGCCTCAACCGGTATTGCAGCCAATTTGTTGCCAGGAGGTCGGACATACCACTCGCAGTATAAGCTACCTGTTCCATTACTTGATAATTCTGTCTCTTCAGTGAAACCTGCCTCAGTTGATGCAAAACTCATCAAATCAGCTAATCTATTAATCTGGGACGAATCAACCATGGCTCCATCATATGCTTTGTCAGCTGTGGACCGCTTATTTAAAGAAATAATGCAAATTGATGTTCCTTTTGGTGGCAAAGTTTTGTTACTGGGGGGAGACTTTCGACAAACCCTGCCAGTTGTCGTTCATGGATCACGCTCTGCTATTGTTGAGAGCTGTATCAAATTCAACACTCACTGGGACAAATTCCAAAAGCTGCCATTGGTCCAGAATGTCCGTTCAGTTGACCCGGTGTACAGCCAATGGTTACTAAAATTAGGAAATGGAGACCGACTTAATTCTTTCGAAAACCTTCCTGATGACATGGTGGAAATTCCCGATGAAATACTTGCTACGCGTCCAATTGTCGAAGAAATTTTTGGAACGTGCTTGAGCACGTTCGAGGATGTCATGAGAGTTTCGGATCGAGCTATTCTTTGCCCCACCAACGAAGATGCCCATGTAATTAATCAGCAGGTTTTAGACATTGTGTATGGGGAGGAGGTGTCTTATTTAAGTTCAGATTCCATTGAAGACGAAGCTGGACAAGATGCTGTATTTTATCCGACGGAGTTTCTTAACGGACTCCACCCATCCGGAATGCCACCTCACAATTTGCGGCTAAAAGTTGGAGCCATTGTAATGTTGCTACGTAATCTCAACACTAAACGCGGGCTCTGCAATGGAACACGTCTAATTATCACAAAGTTGCAACCTAACCTGATTACCGGCAGCGTGTTAACTGGATCAGCGTCAGGAGAAACTGTTTTCATACCACGGATTCAGCTGGCACCCATACTTCCTGACCTCCCGTTCGTCTTAAAGCGAAGACAATTCCCTGTCAACCTTGCTTTTGCTATGACTATAAATAAATCCCAAGGCCAAACCTTGGAAAAATTAGGCATTTATCTTTCTGAGCCAGTGTTCAGTCACGGACAGCTATACGTAGCATTTTCTCGGGTTCGTCGATCTGTTGACGTGAAAGTACAAATAATTGACAGAATAACCAAGCAGGGTAAATTAATTCCAGGTTGTGATAAGGTGTTTACCAGAAACGTAGTTTATAAGGAAGTCTTAAATTAGCCATTTTATTAATTCCTGCAGTAATCCGTATGTTTTTATGGAAATTAATTCTCTTGATTCAAATGCCAAATAAATATTATAACCAGTAGAAAAAATTAATCATTTGTGTACTTCATTACTATTGCAGCCACTTTCACTTTTGTTCCAAAGAAAGGATCGAGTTCTTAATGCAAATAACCTGATCGTCCTTAGGACGGGATGCAATGATACGAAACAACACTATTTATTGTTTCAAATAAGGACAGACTACTCGAGCTTCTTGGTTCTGGTCTGGATTTTTTTTTTACATTTTTTTAAATATTTAATTTAGTTTTAAATTTATTTTTTGAATTTTCGCGCCAATGGATTTGGAATCGAGACTTTCGCATAAGACCACGTTCCCATCACTTATCAATCCTCAATTATCCATACGTCCCACCTTATTTATTCTGATTTATATTATGGAAAAGAATTGAGTCAATTTCGTTAACATTTTTCGACCGTCCTTTGGACGGGCTTATTCGCTAGTATGTATATAATAAAATACATACTTCAATTTTGTCTTATGACCTTGTGAAAACTGGGTGTCGGATTTAAAATCCATTCACATTCCAGCTACTCATTTACCTTTGATTAAATACTTCCGTACTTACTTACGTACTTGCATAAACTTTTAGATTAGTTGAGCGTTACTGCCCATATTTTGTAAAGGACGTAATGCTATTATTTAACTCGTCAATTATTTAAAACGGAAACTGGCTTTTGGCTAAATCGATTCTAATATGTGATTGTGTTTTATGGACTTTGACGTTCCATCTGTTTGTCCATCAATAATATATGTAAGGTTTAATCAGTTTCATAGCTGCTTTCTTGTATCCACTGTGTGAAAGGCAGTCCTATTTCAATTTCAGAGAAACTATCGCCGTTTTGTGTCGGTTTTAAAAAATAAGGATTAGAAAGACATCGAAGTAAATGCACAGCATAAGGAATTTATTTCAATTTTAAAAGTGCCTCAATTGTGTAAAAACACTGAATCGGTAGTTTAGATTTACAAACATAAATCTAAACATTTAATAATATTTGAAACTGAGAATTTCAAAGTTTTTTTAATATATAGCTTGAAATTTGCATTCATTTCCATTTCTTATTTTAAACCAGACATCTATACATTTTCCCATTATTACAATCTTTGCAATGTATCACCCTGGGTCTCTGTTACCTACGTATTATTTACTCAGATACACAACTTTGGCCAGCAGGGTTAGCAATCATCCCATAATTCCTGAGTTACGTGATACCTGTGACATTGCCATCTTCGTGTACCGAGGATATAAAAAAGTCCAAGAAATGGCGTCATATTTCCACGATTTGACTCAGACACACCCACAGTCACCCCGACTAATTCATGTTGAAATTCTTCTTGGAGATGGACTCTACGGAAAAAATTATCCCGGAGAAAATCCCGGATTCCCAAATGGAGCATCATTATCTAGATGTCTTGCCGTTTTTGTGGATTTAAGGCACAAGTTGAGAAGGAGTTCAAAAAGTTTTTTTATTCTTGGAAGACATCACGTCTTTAATTAATCCCGACTACATTCTTGCCCATGTTCGCAACCCATGGGACAACGCTCACAGCCAGCAGTTCACTTATCATGGAGTGCACTCCAAACTGTTCTGGTGGAATAAGGCGAACCCGGCAAAAATCTACATTCCATGCATTCCTTGTTCAGATGTGAACCGATATACGATGCAAATGGAAATTACTTCTTTACCCGATATCGAATCCGGATGGAATCTGGTAAATATGAAAAAAAGAATTTTATGGATTTTTGGAAACCCGGTTGAACAGTTGCCTCCTTCAAAATGGTTGTGGTCCCAACTTCCTCTGGTATCATGCACTTCCTCAGAAACCTGTGTTACTTCAGTGGTGGAAGGGAAATTCAATTTTACTCTTAAAAACTATGCAGACGTTCGAAAGTTTTTAGAAATAGATTTTAAAATTACACTCGCTTTAAAAACACTGCCATCAAAAAAGCTTCTGGAAAAGGATGAAATGTTCCAGACAGCAATTTATAGACAAGACCTGACAATTTTTGAATTTGTAGTCGTAACGTTTCCTCCGTCGACGGCTATCAATTTCGGTGCTTTATTTTCTCCATTTGACTCCCCTGGTTGGAGTTGTGGTCGGGATCCAGTTTCAATGGTGGCCTTATTTTACAACCAACAAATTTCGGATTATGATCCACAACTTGAGCCTCACACTGATGGATGTCTCGACACCATTTAAATTTATCACGTACATCTCAAGGAAATTAAAATTGTTTTTCCCCGAGTATTTATAAAACTGTGGGCCAACTGGTGGAGTCTGGAATTTACACTTGATGGGAGGAGTTACACCTGTTTAGGGTGAGATCAATTACATTGCGTAATATATGGGGTGGGAAACAACATCATGCATTGTTTACCAAGGCACTTGCAAACCCTAAAAATCCTTTGTTTAATGAAGTCGAACCCGTGTCACTGTTGGTTGTTCAGTATGTTTGGATCATATTTGGCCTCATGATGACGATTGGATTTTGTCTGGTTATCTGGGAAATGTTTCAGAGTAAAGTTAAACATAAACATAGACAATTAATGTGGAAACGATTTTCAGGAGAAAATTAGTTAATAAAGTTCAGAAATCTGGGCATGAGTTGGTGGGTGTTTGTTTAAATTTAAATAACTTTAATTAAATCAAATTAATTAAATAAATTTAATAATGCATGCTTTGAGTTTTAAAATGAATTAAGCAAGTACATTGAAATCAGTTAATTTAAATGTACAAACTCCCACTGATTAAAAACGTCCCAATTTTCTTATGACATAATATCCGGTAGCCAAGCAAATGGTCATTGTTGGAATCCACCACTTACATAAACTGCAGCAATGCAGAAAAGACTTATACTGACGAATTAAAGTTTCAAACTCATACTTCACTTCGTGATTTTGTTTGTTTTGTGACAATTATTCTCCATCTGCTGATAATCCCTTGTTTTCAAAAAGTTCATTCTATTTACTTTATCATAAGCCAAAACTCATCTGAATTGTTATACAAGAAAAACTTAACGGGGGCATCTATTATCAACTAAGTCCACATCATGTCAGTCGTAGCATAATTATTCAACTTGCTAATGTTTTTCGATTATCCGGTGCTCAAGTTGTTGTCAAATTGACAAATGAATCAGCATGGAAAATTACAACACCAAGAACTTAAATAAATTGGCAAATTTGAGTTTAAAGCTTGTATCAATATTAAAGAAATGAATTGAAATATTAAACTTGGTGACCCCAGATAAAATCCAGTTGCACAATTCAACTTCTTGCTGAATAAATAATTTGTTATTATCCGTTATCCTTCTTTACTGTCCAGTTAAATCAAGTCATTCATGCAAGAAAATGCTGCGGATGCAAAGAAATGAGTAAAACGTCCTCCTTTAAATCTCTGACATAAAAGGCAAATAAAGTCAATTCCATGTACAAATGTCCTAAATAAAATTAATGCTTGCTAATTTTTGACCATCATGCGAATTTTGAATCAATGTCCATTGTCGAACATGAGTCCAACAGTGTTCAATTCAAAAATATATCTTTTCTTTCATTAACTCTGATTTCATTTTGCAAAAAAACGTGAATTTGCATTAACATTGGCAAAAAGCTTATATCATCTCATCTCGGACTTTGAAATGTTTGTTGTTATTCAATCCTGACTGGTATTTAACCCCAAATTCATTCCATCTTTGAAACACTCAAGAGCCGCTCTTCTCCCAATTCTCTGTTCCCTTCATTACTCAAAGTTTCCGAGATTCTGTTTAATATTTATCCTCTTGTTTAAAACTGTCAAATAAGTTTGAGAAATCGGTAGCAAAATGGCAGTCAATTTGGTAGCAACGGGACTTCCCATCCTGGCTTTGTTTCTCTTTTCTACATTTGTTACGGACAACGGGGTTCAGCCAGATGTGAGTCAATCTTGTTACGTTTTTGAAAATGCCAAATTTTCCTTAGTTAGAATGCTATTTTTTATTTTAAAATTACGAAATGGCACACTCTTGACACAACATTTAATTAATTTGCAGTGCCCAACCATGTGTGTGAGTTGTGGGTGTGGGTCTCCAAAACGGTCATCCTTTCCTGGTGGAAAACGGGCAGTGGAAAACGGGCAGTCCCTTCCAAGGTGAGTAACTGAATGGAACCAATTTTGACAAAACGTGAAAGATTTTTATGTAAAAATTCTAGACAATTCAAAGTTGGAATTTTTGCCTTTCTCGTTATACAATTTGATTCCTTACAATTTTCCTGTCTAGCTATGGGCATCGGATTCCTGGAAACCAAAGACCACAGTACTTTTTGAAAGGAGTTGATGTCGTTTACACCGATGAAGAAATCGACCAGCCTTCAATCTCGCTCGGAGGTTTGAGACATTTATAGAAATTAACTGAATAATTAAAACTACTGAATTAAAACTGGTTCTTTTTGTTACCCTCTGTAGGAAAATACGTGTGGCTCGCTCCTCAATGGACAACAAATAAGGCAAGTAAATTTTGTGAACTTTGAAGAGAGGCTAGATTTTATACTCGTTCCTACTTTCCTGTAACAATGATCCGTTTAAAGCATGCAAAAAAACGGATTTTGCCCGATACTAATAAGTAAATGCAAGATGTTAATTTACACTAATTTTTACAGGACGACGGACTGACCTCGATTGAACTTGTGGTGCAAGGAAAGGATAACCCGGTCTATAAAAATGTATGCTACGGTGCTAATGGAGGTTACTGCTACCTTAAATTAGTGCACGATCCATCTTCCAAGGAACGAATTGTTCGAACGGGTCTCCTCCGATTGCAAAGTTCTCTCCAGGACGCGAAGGATCATGGCTGGGATCAATGCACGAAGAAGGATATTACCCAGGGTCGGAGTGGGACTTACTTGTACATTTGTTGGAATGTGGTCAAAATCGGGTGAAGAACTAAAAATGCAATTGTTCCGAAATTAAAAATATTTGGTTTGGTCTTTAAAACTGGTGCATCTTGTGCAATATATAATTTATTGGTTAAATTGGCGGATATCTAATAATAAATATGTGGTCATTTAATAATAGGGAAATAAATTAGCTTTATACAATTCCATTCCTATTCGAAAACGGTCGTTGGAGGCTGGGTTGTTGGACCAGGAGTCGTTACCGGAGGCTGGGTGGTAGGCTCCGTGGTTGGAACACAATGCCAACAGGCGACATTTCCTGTTGTTGGGTCCTCACAAGTCTGTTAAATATTTAAAATTTCCAAATAAGTCAAAATATTGAATCCTTGTTAAGAAATTGTCATCGTTTACTTGTGTATCTGGATTGTAGAACCATCCATCACAATAATGAATCCCAAAAACTCCCGCAGTGCAAGTGTAGTAATGCTGGCAACTACCCGGGTGTGGATAAGTTCCATCCGGCTTGCAATTGCAGGTTGGCATGCACGTTTCCGGACAGGGCGTCGCTGTTGGACCAGGAGTCGATACCGTAGGCTCCACAGTTGTTGGAGGTGATTCCGTGGTTGGAACACAATTCCAGCAAATGCCACCATCTTCTGGGGGCTCACAAGCCTGTAATGTTTCATAAAAATATTAATTTATTCTGTAACTCACCCAGAAGGAATTCGGAAACAGAGTTCATTTTACAATATTTTACAAAACGACTTTATTTTACCAATGTCGCCGGATTAAAGACTTGTCCACCAGAACACTTTCCACTCGAGGTAACTCCAGCGGTGCAGGTGAAATACTTCTCGCAATCGAAAGGGCTGGGATAGACTCCATCCGGTTTGCAGCCACAAATTTCTGTGCAAGTTTCAGGACAGGGCGTGATTGGACCAGGAGTCGTTGGCAGTGTTGTTGGAGGTGATTCCGTGGTTGGAACACAATTCCAGCAAATGCCACCATCTTCTGGGGGCTCACAAGCCTGTGAAATTATTAAGATTTCATAAAATATTAATTTATTCTGTAACTAAACCCGACGGTAGTCTGGACTTTATTTTACCAGTGTCGCCGGATTAAAGACTTGTCCACCAGAACACTTTCCACTCGAGGTAACTCCAGAGGTACAGGTGAAATAGTTCTCGCAATCGAAAGGACTGGGATAGACTCCATCCGGTTTACAGCCACAAATTTCCGTGCAAGTTTCTGGACATGGTGCAGTTGTCGTTGAAGGGGTGATGTCAGGAATTTGAGTCGTTGATGGAACTTGAGGCCGTTCATTGGAACAGATTGGGACACAGCTTTTACGAAGGGAAACACATGTCTGAAATATTAAACATTGCAAGTTATATTTAGGTTAAATATGTGAAAAATACTAATTATTACCCACTTTTTGTTCCGGATCATACACAGTGCCCGGTGGACAATCCGGGATGTAATCACTTCCCGCGTAAATCTGGCCGTCTGGATAAGTGAATTAGAATGGATAATTATTAAATCTCAACAATTCAAGCATCTTTGTAACCGGAGATCGTTTACTGCTAGATAGTCTCACCCTTGCAAATAAAATATGTTGAGCAGGCCCAAGGATCTGGGTGACATCCATCTGATTTACCTTCACAAGAAAAGGGTTGGAGGCAGAATGACGGGATGGTCTCCTGAGGACATGGAATACATCCTGAACCATCTCCATCTTGTACGCACTATCCGAAAATAGAATAAAATTATGCATGCTTCATTTAATCTAGGAATTATTAACTAGTTTACTTCAAAGAATGGATTAAATACTGCGGATTGTTCCCTAGGGCAAATAACGGTGTATTGTCCATCACTCTGGCAGTTCTGTAAGCCACGCTGAATTTAGCTATGATTTAAATCATGTAATTGATTAGTTAAGAGTAAATAATTACAAATGCCGTCGAGCAATTGTGAATGTTTGGGTAATATCCCAACTCTTTTCCTTCACAGGTAAACGCCTCAGCGCAGTCTTCCTGGGATGGTTGTCTGGATGTGGAATGGGATGACCCTGTCACCAACTTTCGAGTATTTAGTGCCTTGTAATACGTTTAAAAATCCAAACGACTCACCAAAACTTCCCGGAGAATTTAACAAATCAAGATTCATCCCTGTGACGATGTTAGTCAAGAAAAAAACCAATGCGACCCACAATAGTTTCATGATGACAAACTCCGAGAAATGAAATACAGCAGGAGTATTGTGGAGGATCCTTCTTCAACCAAGGTTCGTACAGGAATATGTAAATCGTTTAAACTGATGAAGGAACATGAGACAGAAGCGTAACGGGAAAGTCGGTTAAAGTTCACAGTTTATTCTTAATTTAGACAAAGGTACAGGTTCAAATTGAACCTTTTTTGTGGAGGGTTGAAAGTAATTGTTCTCGATCTTTTACTACTTACCACTTACCCTTACAGCACTTTTTCAAAATCACTAGTCAAACTGTTTCCAAATGTGTTTTCAATCGTAAAAATATTTGTAAATTAATATTATGCTTGGATTATAAATTGAGATTTACAGGTTCTACAGAGTAAACGCAACCAGCTCATCATTTACTTGCATTTCTATTCATTCAACAGAACTCGAAACATGCCACGAAACAAATCACTTCAATTCCAAAAAATAAAATTGCATTTTTGCAGCATTATTGTACTGAAATGTCAAACTGAAGGACCTGTGAATATTGCTCCCATTACTTTTACGGTGTTGATTGCGAATTTTTTTAGCTAGATTTTTTGCATCGCGCTTTTTGCATGGGCCAACCCAACCCACACTAAACTCCGAAGAATGCCCTGAAACGGGATGCTCAATTGCTTGAATAATCTGTCCGTCTGTCGGACACTTTTTGTGGTAGCAGTCAGCCACGAACTGAGCTAGGTGGTCGGCTTTTCTTGTATCTGCGTTTTAACCTAAATAACTGCCAGCTTGCTCAGTCGGATATCTCTCATGCATCTGGGATAGTGACTCTGTCAG
>JAAXNX010001369.1:0-18313 GCA_036491905.1 Folsomia manolachei | reverse complement strand
TACTATTTTATGGTTGCATTTAAACTGTTGCAGAACGGGTACTCTGACAGCAGACGCAAAGAGACATCTCCAAATTAGAAACAATCTTTTATCATCACGGCTTTATTTTTTGTAATCCTGAGACTTATTCGAATGTGGCACTGATTTGTTCATCCTCAACCCTCAGTTTTATTCCAAAGTAAAATTTGCATGAAATGGTGTAGTCTGGGGCAAGGAAAAAGCGCATTAGTTCACAGTCGCGACTCAGGCAGTATACGGATTAAAGTCAAAAAGATAATAAAAAGTGCTTTAGTAAAATGAACCATGACATGGAATATCCAGTGACTGGCTGCTCTGGAAGAATTGGAACTAAGCCTCCGCCCATTCATCCACAATATTAATGATACTGGACTGGACTTCGCCAGTTTGGGTTTGGTTTTGTTGTAACAGGAATAGAAATAACTTTGAACTTCACTCCCAATAAAGAGAGTGATGGATGAAGCCACCCTCAGACAAAAAGAACTCGCTGTCCATCCCATCCTGGAGTCAACTTTCATTTATTTTACGTCCACAAGCAATTTGAAAGTTTTTTTTATAAAGCTACATGGGTGACATTATGGGGACAAAATTTAATTTCTAAACTGACTGAAACACTTTGAAGCTATTTCCTTTTATTGGCGTGACTGTGAATTGCCATCCAGTACACAATACAGCTCCGGGACAAGTGCATGCATTCAGCTTTCACTTGCTCTAACCTAAGCCAAATACGTAAGTGTTGTAAGGTGCGAAGTTCATAGTAAAGGAATCACGGTCAATCATGTTCTACAATTTGAGAAACATGAGGAAATTCGAAGGGGGGAAGTGAAATCATTACACTCTTATCAAATCTACCCTGTCGTCCTTCACATCCCATCCTCTTTCTTTACAAATGTGTCGGCTAACCTTCCTAAAGGAAAGTTGGTCTATAGTTCCACGGTACGTATAACCAACTAAATAATATTCCTCCTCCGGTCACCCTGTCCAGTTCTGAGGTTTGCCTGTCCATGGTTCCGTACGGCTTCACTTTACTTTTTACTCACTTTCCCTTGTCGGGGACTCGACGGTTAAAATTTGTGGTTCGTTTTTTATCAAAACGACTTTCACAATGCTGCATCCTTTTTTCCTATCCCAATCTGGACGGACTGATCTTGGTACTTTTTTTCGTTTGGATGTATGTGTAGAACAAGGGTGACCATCGTCAATACAGCTACGATCTATTATGTACCACTAAATGTTGATTGCAATCCCCCGGATTACAGAGTTATAATGTTGCATTTCTGGCAGCTTTAGTGTATTGAAGTTTATAGGACACAACTTTCAGTGGCGGATAGTTGCAGAATGTCGCTTGTTTGGAAATCTCAGTTCATTCTTGCATGGTCATTGTACAGTTTGAAAGTAACTGGATTTTTTCTTTGTCGTTGTGGAATAAAGAACTTCCTTGGAATGGATGTTCAGAGATTCAGAAGCGTGGAGAAGGGTGGTTGCTCGTTTTCACCGACTTTTTCTTCTTTTTATCTAATCCACGGGGACAGTGTAATCAATCTCCTTAGCATGCATGTCTCCATCCATATCTACTCCGTCCCAAATTCGAATTGACTTGACCGTTGCTTGATAATCTCCCTCGCTCCTATGCATGAATCTCTTCTCAAATCACTGGATTTACCCAAATGTCCACACATTATCAAGGCATGGAAGAGTTTTTGTGCTGGAATAAAGCCTCAGCTGAGTCTGATCAAGTTGTTTAAAATTGAAGAGACGACTTTATTGAAAAAAAGGAACAACAGCCTATTCACCACACAGTTCCACACTTGAATTAAAACATCGATTTAGAAAATCGTCCTGTTGAGTTGGAATGGTTGACCAATGGACGGAACTGAAATGGAAAGTGACCATTCTCCTGCATATTTTTTTTCCGCGAGGGAGCCTGCAATGCAGTAGAGGACGTGATGCTGAGAGTTGGGATGAGAGTGAAAGTGTGATAAGTCAGAGGAGTTATCTTGGATGGGAGATTTGTTCAATGGTGGCAATCGAATTTTCTTTATCTTCATCACATTATGGGCTCACCTCTCCACTGAATGACCTCTATGGACAGACAACCACCCCACTTTGTGTTTCAAATCAGCTCAGAAAGATCCTCTTCCAATCAAACCGTTTTTCCTGGATTTCAGAGTCAAGAGGATGTGAAATTTGTGCAGTCATTTCATCCTCTTTAAAACGTAAAACCAATTCCGTCAACAACAGCTGCATAGTTTAATTATCTACGTAGTTTCGTGCAATTTTTAGGAAATTTAACTAAAAACAAAGTATGGGATTCCTTTGCAATCCGGAATTATGTAGCAGCAGTAGCACTAAATCACTCTTCCCGATAGCCAACCTAGTCAATCTTGACAAGAGAGGCAACTTCACATAAGAACTTATCATTACACGGATCTTGTTATTTTCCTCTGTTGAAGAGAAGCTACACACTATATATAACTTGAGACCGATTCTTAGGCTTGCCCCTGAATGGCTTGGGTGCGTTTCTTGTCGAGTATTTATTAAGTTGGTTCAGCCACTTAATGGAAACGTTTTGCTTTGTCCTTGTGTCCGTGAATACAATAATATTTGCATGTTAATATTTTTACAATCTTACTTAATTCGCTTCTACATAGAGGTACAAAACTACAAGGGTCAGGTAATAATGCAAGTTATTGTTATGTGCTTCAGCGTTTACAGATAATACTGGGACATTAATTTCCAGAATTAAAAGGTCATTTCGTCAATAGTCTTCCAAGATTGTGTGAAGCACACAATTGAACTTGCATTTTTCGTAGTGTAATCTTTAGATCATGTGGGCATACATTGAGCCTACTTTCTTATATCGGTTCTTAATTCGTTTATTTGCGATGTGAACTGGGGAGCAAGCCAATAATTCTGCTGGTTCCAATCTCAGCCAGGGAATAAATCCATTTCGATTTCCAAATCCTTCACGATCAGTTGGGTCAAACTATTTTCACCCAGTCCATTTCGTTCTCATGGTCCGTGTGTACAAAAGCTGAAGTAATGAGATTCACTCCCTGTGTATAGTTCAAACTTTGTGGATATTTTTAGTAATAATTTTCCGAGTGGTGATGGTAGCTAGCAAGTAGTGCAAATAAGCAACTGGATTTTACAAAAAGAAATATGGATTTAGATTGGAAAGAAAAAAAGGAAAGAGATCACAATAAACCAAACTCTATCTGCCTCGTTTGTCTGTCCGGATAATGTTCTGTGGGCTTCTATTATAATATTGAGACCATGATCCGCTCCCACTGCTCATGTATTGTATCTCTTTCCTGATATTATATTGTGCCCTAAATGTCATGTGGGTAGTAGAGCCGATCAAATCTGAAATCGTTATTGGTAGTATAATGTACGATCCTAAAGCTCTCCGAGTTCATTGGAGCACAAATTTATGTTAGTTTGAAAATATTATTATTATTTGTTTGGAATAGGTACAGATTTTTGGGACAAGTGGATAGAACTTGAGCATGTTAGTATGCTCTGCTTTTCATGACTTGATGCAACCAACTTTCCAACATTTTGATACCCGGAATGAAATATGAAATTCGAAGCAATAGAATAACTCTCAACTCATCCCTACTTTATTCCTGAATTCATAGTTTACTTCTTGAATGGATGATGATACTTTATGTTTGGGAGAAAACTGTTCTACAGGTCCTGGCCATAAATTGAAAAAGTTGAGTAAATTTTATTTTATGAGAGATAAGTGATATTATTGGGAGTTCTGGAGTTACTAGCTCCCAAACTATGATGAATGAATCCTACGCTAATAAAACTACCAACTACTTGTGTTCGATATGACTCCAATTTCCTTGTAATGGCCATCTTTTTCCCATCTCCACTTATTCCTGTACCCAGTAGAACTCCAATCTGAGGAAGGATGAAGGTAAAACGCTTCAAAATCCCATCAATTCTCCCATTAAAAGCAATTACTCTAAATCCTTCGATTTGGGTACACTTTTTGACACGGGGTTGATGGTTTTTGGTTGACATAAAAATTTCCCATTTGAGTGTTAAGTGTGAATAAAAGTTGGCACTAAAGAATGGCGACACTCCGCCATAATGTTAATGATACTTTAAAAAGTCTGCATTATCATAAAAATATGCTGCAAGTTGATACTTACGCACATTTAAATGATTGATTAGAAAGATGAAATTGGTAATGACACAGCCATCTATATCCCTGTCTAAAATGGACCATTCTCTTTTTCTGCTCCGTTGTAAAGTTCGTCCATGAAAAATTCATTTAGCACATCTTCCTTGATCGTAATAAATTGACAATCACTATCCTAAAATACGATTCAGAAATTTGAATAATATGCAAAGATGAGAAGTTTTAATTAAATTCAGAACGAAATATGCCATAATTAAATACAAGTTAGGAGTTAATTAATCAACAAAGACTCAATTATTGGGAGGTCTAAGACACGTTGGGCTAATTGAATTAGGACGAAGAATCCAGGCAGTGTTGATCAACGGACCGTGGAAACATGAAAGTAAAGTGCTTCATGTTTGATACATGGGAGAAAGTGGTTCCTGAGCTTACCTCAACAACCAACTGGCTCTATCAAATGTTGGACGGGTTTTCAATGGAAATGAAGGTTGGATGGAGTAAACAGAACCAGAGCAGGGAAAGCAAAGGGAAAGTCAGCTTTGCATCCATTTGGTTCCACTAAAGCGAAGAACCTGTTAAATTACTATTAGTTCACCTTCTGCATGGAACATGATTATTCGGTTGGTGGTGCATAGTTACACCATTTGAGTCAGCATTTGCATGCAAAGTGCGCCATTAATCAGAGATTCCTTCTTATTAATAAACTCTTACTTCTTTCCTTCACTCTATAGCTATCTTTTCCTTCCTTCTGGAGAACGGGTGTCTCTTAATTCTGTAGCATAGTTGGATGGAAACAGAGAATTTCACTGTTTGAGGGAAAGGAATTTAAGAGGGAATGAGTAGTATTTATCAATCCACTTTGAATAATTATGATTACTACTGCGCAACTTGAATATTCGAAGGAAAAAGTTATACACATTTTTTCCTCAAATATGAATTAAGATAAATCAGTACAGTAGTGAGAAGCCGAAGTAAAATAGGTTGGAAATTTACGGACCCCTTCTTATTAATAATCTAATTTTCTATCCCCTTTGAGTCATCTTTGAGAACAATTATTCTTGTAGGATGATTATGGCTAGAATTGTATTCAAAAATCAAGAATTTTGTACAAAAGTTATTAAGAAGAACGAAACAGCTTAATTGAGATGCAGACCGAAACAATAATCCTATTTCCTTGCGGGAGAATAAAAACAGATATCAAGCCGACCCTTCTCTCTCCCCGACATCTCTGATTCAGCCCTAATTCCATTTGTGTGATATTGAGAAGAGAAAATAGTCTGCATATCATGGTCTCGTGAAAGGGGTTGAATTCTGACCGAGTTATGTTCAAATTATTATGCCGAAATTAATTAGTGCTATCTCAGGCGTGCAGGTTCACAAAAATCTTGTGTGCACATTACTAGCTTATAATTTAGATGCAACACGGAATAACAATGTTTAAATAAAATATTGAGGAGGAATTAAACTTGCGGTCTAGAGTTGACTCACTACTGATTTCTTAACAACATTCGAAATTAAATTCCAGTTCATCCGGTACAAACATTTCGAATTACTACCTGCCGAGAAAAGTGAGGCAGAAGGAGTTTGGACACGAGTGTAATATTTACACTTTTCTTTGCTCAAGAGGTTCGAAGAAGATTGAGACGGTGTGGTTAACCACGTTTTGTTGGCCATTTATTGAGTCTGTAGTGATATGAATTGCGATTAGGCTTCCTGCCAGATTTCTTCTTTCTTTCCAATGTCTTGTAACCTTTTCCCTTTCACTCCAACCCATCCCTCTCGCCGTCCGTCTTTTCAACAGAGTCAATGAAGCAACTTTGGATCATCCAAATCTATAGGAAGCTAATGCACTTCCTTATACGTCAAAAACAAGCCATTTAACTACTGCCCCACCAATCTCTTCCTTCGTGTAACACATTCTCATTCAACTCGTTCCTTTTCATTGATGACACCCATTCACAGTTCTAGATCCATGTAGCTCTTTTTCTGATATTTTCATCAAGGATATCCTAATATTTCCTTATTGCAGTTACTTATTGTTTCACTTTATGTTCGTGGTTGTGTCGTCAGTTGTAAATACACAGGTTGCCTTTTGTAAGTGCAAGAATTTTATAAGATCCATGACGGATCGAGTGAATTTCATAGCTTAAACGGAACGTTTATTTTTTTTATTGGAAATCATATTAGTATAAAATATGACTAAAATCCGCATGGACAATTTTCTTAAGAAATCCAGTATGTATTAAAATTTAACTTTGCCTGTACTTGCTTGGCACCATTTGATCAATTACAGTAATTGGATTTGGTATTAGATTTCATCCATGCTTCCGTCTAATAACAAAATGAACATTTGAGCTTCGTCTCGCATTTTGTTTATTTAAAAAGTATTTTATCTGGCAGGTTCTTGCAAGCAGTGAGTAAGCTACTTGTAGATAGCATGATTCGCACGTGCTACACTTCTGCATCAGGTTTGTTGAGAATTGTTTTTTTCTTAATAGTCTATTAGTAATAGCATTACGATAAAGAAAGGTCACTCTCCTAACCTAAATAGCTATGAATAATGAATGAGGATCGAACAGTAATACACTTCAATGCCACTAAGATCCGGCAACCGTTTCATATGATTCGCATGACCCCATTAAATATGAAGAACAAACCACTAATCTTTATTTACTTGTTGTTGATATAATGAACACTTTCGTTCTTGGAATTGCGTCACTGGAAATTGAACTTATTGATCATGCTTGGAGCCTAAAGATTTAAGCTATTCCTGTTGGATGTGTGTAGAAGAGTAAACAACAACTTTTGTAAAACCCTTTCAATTTTTTCACAAAGTTGGAATGCTTCAAATTTTCATTTTTAAGTGAATAACTTGAATGTGTTTGTTCAATCGGATGATGTAATGAAATGCGGTGAAGTAATTTGATTTTGTTCTTACGAAATTTAATGTAAAACTAAATTGGAAATGAGACTGAATGTGTTCGGAGTGGGCAAAGATAAAAGGAAAAGTCCATAACATTATAATTCAGTTGAAGTTGTTATCAATCAAGTCTCGACTACCGTCATTAAATTTAAATGTTACTGGTGAATGGCGTGTGCTTGGTCTTCTTTAACTATAAAATTTAATTGACACTAACGGTGACGAAAACATGGGCATATTTACTTCCAACTGTTTTCGTAGACAGTAATAAACACGACCCGTAATTTGATGTATTGGGACAGATTGTGCACCCGGGACCAATTACAGATTCATAGTGTAACTGTAAATGTTATTGGGTTTGATTTTTATTTTAAGCAGGCGTCATTAAACTTGGGGTCCAGTTTTGTGACACTGACGTATTCCTTATAAAAAGGCAGCTGGTTGTTCTGTGGTGATCAATTTTGAGTACAATTTTTGTCAGGAAAGTGTCATCATCCGGTACATTCACGCAATTTTACACACCATTTACTTTTACATGATCCAAGTTGCATTAATTTCATTCTCTCGCTTATTAATTAATGAATTGCTCACTGCTCATTCATCCTTTACGGAACAGAACTTTCATTCTTGCATAAATCTTGTTAAGTAATTGTTACTGTCAATGTTAATGGGGCTCATAACTCCTTGGCATGAGAAGGCAGGGGCAGAAGATATACATTGACTGCTTACCCTTACACCCCGACACAGATTAAGTTGAGTCAAGTGCCATCCAACCAACAATCATATTAATAAAGAAGAAAGTATAAAGAAATTAAAGGTATTACACGGAAATTGATGGAATGAACAGAGTGTTTATGAACAAAGTTAGTGTAGACTTGGGACCAGTTTAGGAACCTTTCTTATGTATATGACGACACAAGAGGTTAACAATAATCTATTGAACTTTCTCACGTCGAATCAGCATTTCATCTTAACTTAACTCGAGTAAACGTCATAATCAATAAAATCGACCATAACTCATCATTTAATATCCCGTTATAAAGTAATCTGAGAAAAATATGGAGGCATCGCAAGTTGGGAAAGAAAGACAATTTTCTCCAAGGTAGGGACAGAATATAATACAGATAAAAGAACGAGACCGTCTGGTTGGATTGTTTTGTATCCGTATTGAGACAGAATTAGCTTTTCTCTCATGTTTTTCTTGGTCTTCCTCTACAAAATAAGTTCTGTTAGTAAAGGTTAGTGCTTATTTGAGACTGCTCGTCAAAGAAGTCTCGCTTTGCCTCTACAAAGTCGAGTAAATGATACAATGTCTACGTTCAAGTAAACTAAGGAAGGACGGATGGAGATGATATTTGGACCTTTTTGGCTGAGAATGAAGCAGCAACCCTCGGAAAACATCAAATATATCACACGATCGAATGTTGGTCATAAATTGACCCAAAGTTGAAGGGTGCGAGGGGTTTGATGCAGTTTATCGAGAGAGCCCCTGTCCCATCCTAGATTTTCCTCTCTTTTCCTTTATATCGTTTTTGGAGAAGGATATTAAACCACTTTCTCTTTATGGGGACACAACTCCACTCCGTCGTCTCATTCTACTCTAAGCTAACTCAAATGAAAGATTGTCCGAGAAAAGTAACTCTGATCTCGAGTTCTTCCTGGGTCATGGTGTCCACAAATCTAAGAGAGAAAGAAAAAAATTCATCAACAATCAACATCAACTTACTTCCTGCAAGTGGTAGAGATACAGTGGATGCGTAGTTCGTATCAAACCAACCTCGGGTTGATTTAGGGAGCAACCGTGTCTTGTAATTTACTCCGATATTTAAACTTTTACTATACCTGTAAATTCTTCAACATATCAGTTTTCGGGTGTTCTACATATTTTAAAGAAAATCGTTCAAATATACAATAAGCATAACTAGATCTCAGAAAAAGGGAAGGATACAAATAGAAAAGAAAGAGCACAGATTATTTTCCCTTGTCAGAAAAGGAATTCAAATCGGAATCGACATGGCATGATGGCTATTACCATGCAAAGAACTCTTTGAATCATTCTTTCTTACATATTCAAGGCAGTAATGTGATGGTGGTTGGTGGTTGTGGGTTGGTAAGTTGTAGGATAAGTTCCGCATTTCAATTCGATGAACGTGTTGCTCCCTTTGGTTTATCTGCTTTCTTCACACGTCTCCTCCATTTATACATGCTATTCATACATGCATTCACTACTTTGCTCGTTTTTTATTTCAGCTACATTGCTTTCCTCCAACTGTCTTGATTTCCACTTAAAAACTACACCATCAAATTTCCATCTATCCCATGTCGATCATGGCATGGAAATAAATGCGGGTTGTGTGCAAATTGCTCCAGATATTCTAGACTTATGTATGAAATGTGAGAATAATGGTACCTTGCTCGAGAATGCATTCAGGATATATTTGCACTGTTCCGTTTCAAATCAAACTTTCTACGATCACTGCATTTGTGTAGAGGCATATAAAGAAGCCCCTGAAAATCACGCCAGGTCAAATGGTCAACAACTGTGCAGTAGTGAGAAGGCATTTCAAAATTCATGGGAGCAAAAATAACGGAAGATATCCGAAGTGCTAGACGAGAGCCCGTGATTGAAACAATAAAATTTTCCCATGGACTGGATCTTGATGTCGACCACTTGCAGTTCGTCCGTCACCACTCCATCCGATCCCGGCCTCCAGAGTCCATTTAAGCTTTTTTACAATCCTTTAACTTGAATACAGAGTAGAAAAAACGAACACATCTCATCTTATCAGTCAGTTATATCTTTGAGTTGAGCTGAGCTGATGGGATGACATGGGGAAGCGGAGAATACATACGTGGGACGACTACTAGAAAAAAAGAAGCCACTGCATTTCTCATCTTGCAGTAAATATTACTCGACAATAAGTTTCCAAATTGTTACAGTGCTGGATTTTATATTTTATTCTGATTTCTTTGTGTTGATTTGACGCTCACCCCACCCAACAGCAAAACTCGAATAGTCAAGGTCTCGATTGCAACAGCAGCACTCCAAAAGACAGGCAGACATTTTTTACAGTCTGGTCAGCCTCTACGGAACGGTGTGAGCAAAGCGAGGAGAGCAGGCTAAGCAAGGAAATGTTGTCACATACTTATGAGGGGGTCACTCTTATCAAATGGGGTAGTAATCGAGTGGTCAAGTCTGAGTGATTTCTTCTTGCACAAATAAGATTCTGATCTCTGGAGAGATATTAGCGCCCAGATAGTCCCACTGGCATTTTATCCCTCATCTGAGACTGACCTCTTCAACTGCTTCGGATGTAGCTTCTCACTCGCCCTTTCAAATGTCATGCTAAACTAAACGTTCACTGTTTTTTTAAATCTAGGAAATGGACTGATCTCTTGAAGAGATTCGGATTCTTGTGTATTTTCTTTCTCACTACCATTCTACCAACGAAACGATCCACTTCGACCCACGATGCGACCCTCTATTTGAGCATTTATTATTTGGAAACATTCTTCATTTGGTTCTGCTTCACTGAGTGAATGAAAAAGTGAGGAGAACTGGGGGATGGCGGCTGCTTTCTTCATTTTACACCCCCGCTCGTATCCCCAACAGACTTGCTTTTTCCTCTTTTCTTTCCTTCTACTATCTGTTCCGTTTTATCCGTCATTCCTATGGCCAGACCAACTGCAACTTGTTCGCAGGAAATGGAGTGAAAGCACAAAAAAGATTTTGTACAGAACTTTGAATGCATGCAGGTTGGTTCGTTTATGAATTGGACACACTTTACAGGATTGGGTAAGGTAGCTGTAAAAAGAGAGATCCACAACACCACCAAAGATTTGATTCAAAATCAAGAGATACCAACTTTTGTCAGAAAACAAAGTGCTTCCTTTTCTTACAGTTAATTTCAACGTCCTTTGCTTCTTGGCATGACTATAATTCATGGAATCACTTGGAAATACAGAAAGTTTTTCCAAATTTATTGGATTTGATGGAGTTTCACTCACACACCTTCCTAATAAAGGAAGATGAGGAACATTTATAGGCAAATGGGCTGATAGAAATCAAAGGTTTACGATGACGCAAATTATGCTTATTATTCAATATTCTAATAATAATCTGGATGGAAATAGTTTGAACACGGAGTTGAAGGGTTGTGGACGAGCTGGTTGTTGGAAGGAAAAACTTGTGGTATCTGCATGGGTGCCCAATAAGTTTGAATGTTTTTTATTTAACTCCGTTTCTAGATTAGCCATCCAAAAATATATGCAGAGATATTTGTCAGAAGAGTAAGTGTGGCAGTATCAGTAGACATTTGGAGCCTTAAACTAGAAGAGTTTAGCGATAGCTAAGAATTTGTTATGACAGTTGTGGCATGTAATACAATGTAATGGCTAACTGGTATTAGCCATTGTCTCAACTTCTGCTCCTGGAAAAAATTAAACGTAAAAAAAACTTCTTGGCAAACTTTATGTTTTTATTCATACGTAAGAATTATAATAATATAAAAAAGACATTCCTCTTATGACATACCTGATCCATAATTCCCAACTCTTGCATTTTCAAATTTCAATGTTCCTCTGCCTTATAAAGTTTGACATTACTATGGACTATCGAATTTTATGTATGTAAAGGTCTGTATTTATTTGGCATTATTATTACATCAACATCAACAGGGTCACAAATAGATGTATGTACATTCATGGAAATGACGGCCTTTATTTATTTACTTTGGTATTTTGTGCAGTTATCCTGTCTGCTTGGTCCATGCATGACTGTCGTAACTCAATGGACTGTGAATAAAGATGGAAAGGAAGTAAAAGCAGTAGATTACTCAAAAGTGTTCGGACAGAACGAATGGAAAGTTAGATCTCGAACCCTTTTCCTTTATCGTGAACTCGCAACTTTCCTCCTTTTCCTTCGTTCCCCTGCCTGACCACATCCTGGTGGTGTGCGTGTATGTCTAGAGACATCCAGAATCGTGACAGGAGTGAAGATCGGGAATTGTGATCTTAGTCAAATGGAAAAGACAGGAATCCCGAAGGACAGTAGTTTAGCATCCGTTTACAAGGTTAGCACAACAAGATCCAACTTATTTTTGTCCGATTACTGTCCCATTCATTCACCCCTTTATGGGATGCTTACATGGAATTCCCCTGCATCCTCCGGACAATGTTAACTCATTGTAATGGGGTTGAAAATAAAGTGGTTGGTGACCTGCACGTCCCCATAGAGTGCAGTTGATGTCGATAGTTTGTGGGTCATTAAACAAGTCCACACTCGATAATTGAACAATGTAGAGTTATTTGTAGGCAACATATGTAAATGTTGGAAAAATGAGACAGCTACGACGGAACCAAAGTAGATATGTACGAAAAGACACGGAATATGCAATGCACATATTTTATGCCTACATGTTTTTTCAGACAAGCTATTTACAACAAAGTTTAATCCGAATTTATTCATAGGCTTGTACACAGTGGACGTAAACTTTCTCCGGTATGCATAATAGGTGGAACGAATGAATGACTGAGAAAACCTTTGGTCATTTCAGAACAAAAAGGGAACGTTAACTGCAAATGTTACTTGATTTTTTAGCTTTCAACATTGTACTTTTATCCGCTTAAAGGCAATAACTGCTTCCTAATGTCAACTAGTCAGTAAACGGGGAGAAGGACGCAGCACAATTGTAAAAATTTGAAGGATGTTCAACAGTATTCGGTTGAATGGTACAATCTGGACATGAACTGACTGACTATCGAATCGACAATCGACTTGCTTCAATCTCTCCTTATGCATTTTACCATTTACCAATACGATTACAATGTCCATCCAACTTTGCTCTGGTTCACAATTGAGAATTGACCATCCGGCCATCCTTTCTCTCATTTCCTTCCTCAACTCCCCACGACCACCACTACCACACGTTCAGATCCAGTGACTTCTTTGCATACTTATAAGCAACCAACCAACATATGTATGACATCATGTAAGTATGTGACTTGTGGTGGTTCCTTCTTTACTTTTGTGGTAGTGACTTCTTTGCATACTTATAAAGCAACCAACCAACATATGTATGACATCATGTAAGTATGTGACTTGTGGTGGTTCCTTCTTTACTTTTGTGGAAGTTGTCCAGATCAGATCTAGTTTGGTCAAAAGAGCAACATTCCGTCCGCCCAATATGCTTCATTGTGCAATCTCATCCATACGACATGCTAACTGCCTCCGATATTCATCCATACAATTGAATCCTCCTACTTAATATTCTGTTTTATGTCTTTTATTTTTATGGCTAGTTATTGTCATCGTCATTATTGGTTGCCGTCTGTCTCTGCTAAAAAAGATGCGAGGTCTGCCGTGCTGTAAAATCAAATCTTTCCATTCAGGATTTACATCTGGAATAATCACCGCTACTTATTTTTATTGCCAATGTCAAGTAACCGACGGTACCGGCTAGATTCTAGGACATGTTTAGTTTGTACATTTTGTTGCAATGAGCCTTGAAATTAACAGGATGCTCTCGCTTTACGATACGAGATAGATGTGAGGAGAAACAATCTAAAAATGGCATCTAGGTGCATGAATGGATGATTAATTTTTGGGTTCAACCATTCTAATGTGAAATCGGTGCCGTAAGTTGACCAGAACTTGGTCATCTTGATCATTTATGACAACCAAAAGCTAATTGAAATGTCAACTAGGAAGCCGACCGAGACAATCAGACAGTACAAAAAGTAAATACTTAATATTGGCAAAATGAACTCCTAACACTCCAGCCTAGCTGCGACCGTAATCCCAAAGATTGTTTTTTATATTGTGATGTCTTGCATTGGCTTTCCTCATTTTTTGTATTTTCCTTTCCCCAAACACACAGAGATTGGAAAGCGAATCAGAGAAAGTGAACAAGACAAGACAAAATAAAATCGTGGACAAGTTTCAATATCTTCACCAACCAGTGCAGTTGCTTGCATTACAAGTTTTTTCATGTTTGTATGTGTAGCATGAAGGTATCTGGAAAATGAGGAAAGTAAATATTAGGTTAGGGTTTGGTCTCTGGCCAAGTTTGTTTTGGATACGAAACGAAAGATGAGATTCGGAAATCACAGATGTAATATAACAGTTTCCTTTATCCATGTCCAGCTCAGCCGCAACGGACAGAGTTATATATATTTGGAGCATTTCATCCCCAATCTTGTCCACCCTTGTAAACAGTAGTAAATACAGATATGTAGTTGTCACATCCAAAACAGTTCGACAGCTTGGAGCAATAATGTGCATGGATAGATGCAATCAATTGAAAAAACTGATACTGCATGGGATGAGTTCTTGTTTTCCGAAAAAAAAACATTGTAAAATGACAAAATTGGTTAGATTTTTATTATTGGGAATAGTCCATATCTACAAGGGTCGAATATTCTGAAATACATCATTGACACGTGACCAGATAGAAAGCTGAATTTATAATAACAACGTGCACTAAAATGTTATGTTACTAACATTCAAATATTATGTATAAACGGACATGCAACTAAATGCTCTTAACAATAAGTACTCAAGGCAATATTAATATGCAAGATTGGTTCAATGAGAAAGTAGATGAGACTTTCTTAACGAGATAGAACACGGCCATCCTTCAATTCATTCGATGGATCATTGCCATGTGTCATACGCAATGAAATTGTCTTTCATAACTTCATTCGGAACATGAAGTTTACCTATGTTTGTGCAACACATCTATATGAAATGCATTCACAGATATATATAGCATATGACAAGACCAAACTCGGAAGCAGTGTCAACTTCCCCATTGTTGAGTTACAGCTACCTACGTGCTTTATGAGGTAATACGCTAATCCAATCCAACCATCAATCTACAACAACGACCAAACCACCTCCTTGAATTGGTTGAGTAGAAAACAAGTACCCATTCACACAAACTCGTTCTATTCAGTGTAACATTCCTCGTTTCGATCCTTCAAATAAAACCATTTCTCTTTTCGGAGACTGCGAATATGGTTTTATCGGTTGATACGGAACTGTGATTTTGAAATAACTGTTGGAAAATGTTTGGAAATATGAAGCTGGTTTTTACCCATTTTCTATGAAGAAAATCCGGTAATCTAATTAGTATTGTCTTGCTAATTGTAAATGAATGGATATGTCTTGATTGATGAATTATCATACTTTCCCGTAAATTCATATAAGGTCCAGTTGCAAAAACAAGTATGATACTTCGCGAACGAAATCAATGTTTACTTTGCCATTGAATGATCTTCATTGGGGGTCAGAGGTGTGTTGGCAAATTGGATGGAAACAGTGTTTGTATGAAAAAGTTTAAAGTGAACCAATCTTAGGTTAGTGGCTTAACCAAGGATATAGAATGAGTGCAGTTTCGCATTACCAAAGATAAACTACATGTGTCCACGCGAATAATCATTTCATTCATTCATAAAAATCTTGTTTATGACAAACGTCGCTGCTATTTTTATTTCAATAATTTGTGCTATTAATTCCTTTGCAGAAAATCAAGTTAAAGTCAACATTTGTACTTTATTGACATGAAAATTTAGAGTTTCTGTACATATCACGATTTGAAATATTTAACATTTCTTAAATTATTAAACTTGTTAGTTAGTCATTTGGGTTACCTTGCTTGAAATTGAATAAAGTTTGTTATTACACTGTAAGTAGACAATGCTGTATGAACCCAACTTGTCTTAAAGATAATGTAACACTAAGAGATTTCTTGACTTTTCGTTGTTACATTGAAATTGGATAATAGCTTGATTAGACACACACGTGCACATTTATACTTCAATTTATTTAAGAAACGAATATCAACATCAACATACCGACACTAAATAGAACTAGCTTATTATTTTGTGTCGGATATTAAATTGGCAATAGCGGATTTATATTGTGTACAAGAACGGTCATAAATTATACGAGTTAGTCGAGTTAGTTTCTTGAATTTGGCACGTATCGTTCATTTCTACATTTAAGTACATTTAGTTTACAAAGTAGCATAATAAGTTAAGTATGCCGATATCGATGCAATTATGGAGTAAAGTATTTTTACGTATCCCGACTCGGCTCATGCAATGAGGAAGTTTCTGGAGTGAAGGGAATGCTTTAACCAACTAAACATTTATCCGTCCTTGTTGATTATTTAGTAGAGTTCTTTTTCCCCGTTCTCTTTATAAGCGGAGTTTTAATGCTAGGTACGTATCGGGTTATTTACAAGCACAAGTTTTTCGATAAGTCTTTACACTTAAGCCTCCAAAACAAAACTTTTTATGTTGTTGTCATAATTTTTTACTCTGGTTTACTCAACCCAAACCACGCTCGATTTTGCATAACATTGTTCCAATTCTTTTCCATAATTTTATGACTTTAGTGGATTTTAATTTGCACAAAACAACTTCGAATTTAGTGTTGGTTGACTTCTAACTAGCCGCAGTGAATGCAATTCTTAATTTGTTTAAAAGTACGCGTTAAAACTTTTATTCCAGGTACAACAAGTAAAAGTTATTTAGCCTTGAAGTTGTGTGCATTAAGGTAAACTCTAAACTCAAATATTATATCGTTTTAAAGCTACAATGCTTTCAATGCTAAAGCTACAAAAATTATATGAGGCAAATTGAGATGAGGATGTACATAAGTGCATGCAACGACAAATAAACTCAACCTACCTAAAACTTTCGCACTTATTAACGAACATTGGATCAATGAAATGATTTCATGTAAACAAACTATTCAAAATGCATTCAAATCACGCAGTCATAACGATAAAAATTAATCAAAGCTTTCATTATTCTATTTCAATTAATTAATCACTGCTAAACTTATTTTTAACTTCCCTGCTACGGCTGACAAAGCAAAGCATAAAGTCTCCTAACTACATAAAACGGATGCACTTATTAGCAAATAATTTTATGCAAAAATTTCCACTTGCCCCAACGACATGCATCTGGCAACACAAACCAGACGCATCTCCAAATACTTGCTAATTCTAATGTATGCACAGTGCCATTGAGCACTGATAATCTCATGCGGATCGTTTTTTGCCATTTAGAGCCCAAATTGGTTTCACTACTGGAAACTGGACTGCATCTGAGAAGGAGGTGGCGAAGATGAACATGAATCCGGAAAAGCAGCGTCAGCACTTTCTCTCCCTCACCAAATCTCATGGACTCATGCAAGAAATGCAGCCATCCCCTCCCTTCATTCGCCATAATCTTGCAAAGTATAATAATATACGAATTTATGTGGGTAGCAGTGGCAGGAAAGCTCATGCAATATTTTTTGCAACATTAAAGGTCATTGAATCTTATAGCTTAAATGTGTCGTTTAATTTTAATTTCATAATTCCTACCTTAATAACTCACGAACGAGCGATTTAATTACTATTAAATTTAAATTTCCTTGATTTATAGCTGACACTCACCTTCTTTAGTAAAGAGTTTGTTAATTAATTGCTTCTGAGATAGAGATTGCCCGTTTGTTGGTTATGCGAGTAATTAGTTTGAGAGAATAATTAAAATTTGAGCTTCCGTCCTGTAAACTATTGCTATTAATTAAGTAGGTCATAAATAACTTATCCTGTCCTAAGTTTATTTGCCAATGGTCAATCAATTGTAGGCTCCACTTCCAGGTCAATGTCAGTAATGCTGGACTGGGGCAGGTGACCGGGAGTTGCTGCTTGGATTATACCTGGACACAGAAGTGGGGGCATTAAGCATTGGATTCTGCTTATCCAATTGTCCAGCCGCAGTTTGGAGACTGTTGTGTCCACCACCTCCACCCCCACTGGAATTACCATTGCAGTGATTATGGCTCCCACCACCGTTGGGATGGATGGGTCCATTAGAGTGATTGCTGTTTGGATTGTTTCCACCTCCAGAGTTGATACTTTGTTGATGGACAGCTAATCCGTTCTGTTGGGTGTTGGCATTGATTTGATTATTGTTGTTATTGTTCTGATTGTAACTGCGACGAAGATGCTCACATTTGGATTTCCACATATCTCTTTCTGCAATGAGACGCTGGACTTCTTTGTGAAGGAGGCGATTCTTTTCCTCCAACTGATTCCTTTGGTGAAGTCGTTTAGTACGACAGTTTTGAGCGTAGCCCCTATTTTTGAGAGTTCTCCTCTTCTGTTTCAACCTTACCACGAGGTCCCTGGGCAGTCCGTGAAGTCGTTTGTTAAGTTCTC
>JAAXNX010001368.1:0-18315 GCA_036491905.1 Folsomia manolachei | reverse complement strand
CGTGATTACTAATATTCATTGTCAAATAGAATCTTATTTAATTGCGTAACAATTAAACCAATGATTTTTGAATTTACGCATTGATTTAATATGAGGTTGCAGGCGTACTTTTCCTTGTCCCTGTATTATTTCATATCTTTATATAAATGACACCCATTACGTAAATAATCATTACGCAAAATGAGTAATCAGATTTTTAAAAAATTCTTAAATTTGTCCAATTAATTATTCTCGAAACTCACTAAATACATACTTATTAATTAATTATTAATTATCAATGCGTCATAGAAGCATAACAATTGTGGGATACATTTGCGAACACTTGTCAGTATAAACGTTTTGTATTGATTTTTTGCTATACAAATTTTGTTTTATAATTCCCGAAATTGTTCAGCAATTAAGCAACAATGACAGTGATGCTGGACTTTGCACTATAAAAAAGTACTGGAAAAGAATAAATATCTAACACTGCTAATTTTTATACGATAATGTGAAGCATTTTTTACAGTGCAGTTTATTGTTTTTAAGTGAGGCAGTAATATCTGTGCCAATTAATTACATGATACTCAAATCTGGCAGACTGCGTGGCAGCAACACTGCCGTAATTAATGTTGCCACTTGTTCTAATTAATTCAAGTCTTGGTAATATTGTGTTGCGTGCGTTTGCAAAGTTATTGGAAATAATTACACTTGAAGCATCTTTTCCTAAACGTGCATCACGTCATGTCACCGTAATGGATCTTTCGAGTTTTTGGTAGAAGTCACCAATGATTCAATTTGCGTTTTAAAGTAAACCTCCGGTTTTTAAGAACTTCCTTGTCTATATGTCGTAAATTCTTTCAAAAACTGCATATTCGTAATCGTCCTGGGTTGACTAAGTCAACTTGACTTGCTGACTGATTTATTTTTCAAAATGAGCTTATTTTCACCAATGAAAATAAAACCGACTCTTGATTTTACCCACTTTTTCCGCATTTCTAACCATTAACCTTTTTATATACGCTCGTAAAAATCAGTTCAAGGTAGAATCCACTGCTGCATAAAATGAATCAAATGTCCAATGTTATTAACTCCGAGCAAGATGCAGACCGGTGTCAATTTTAATATCGCAAAGTGTTTTATTAATGGGTGACGCTGAATCCGAAATAGTTAACCCGATTTTTAAGTCTGAATAAATATTGAAATTTTAACTAACCTAGTCTAAATATTCTTTAGTGCAGATATGGACAAGTGTGTCAATTTCCGTAGTTTTCTTCCTGTTGAAGTTGACATAATTTAAGCTTAAAGAAAATTGGAGAGTGATGTAGATCTGTTTACGTACATTTTTTCTGAGGTCGTAGTTGTTTTGTAAACAATTTTTGTGGTGCCAACACGCTTTTAAAATCTTTAAGGAAACTTTACACATCATAACTGATTAGCTCGGGTGGAATCACTCAATTCTCGATTTTATGGCGTGGCCGACTTTGAGGATTTTTCCGTAATTTATAGGTTGACATTAAACAGAATGGAATGTCAACAATAAAATAGATTTTCAACTCCAGTAACACAACATAAGCACAGCCACTTTCCTGCTGTGACGTTAATATGATCTCAAAACTTTTATAAACTGCGTGTTTTCTAAATTCAGACACTGCACCAATAAAACAACTATTGTTAGATTCATTACACTTCAGACAAAGTTGAGAAAATATGCAAAGCTAAAATTAAATAGTAATGGAATTGACCCTCTGAATACCTTATTTTCGCCATGATTCCCAAATTATAAGTATCTTAAATTTGAAAATGTAATACAATGCATAAGATAAAGGAATCTTGCATAGCTTCATAATTATAGTGCAAAAAAACATGCTATTTGCATCATTTAGTTTGCTATGCTTGGATTTTAGGAAAGAAAACAAAGTTCAAGTTCGTCTCACTTAGTATTCCTCCAACTACCAGGTAAAGTTTGCTTAAGGCTAGTTCCGATTCATGCCCAATGTCAAAGACACGTTCATTTTTTTCAATGTCATTATTTTCCACAATAGCACAACTCCTTCGTCACGTAATTAGCCGTGAGTAATCCGAGCTTAAATAATGACAGCTAAGAATGTGTGCTAAATACTGTATGTAATTGTGTATGGCATAAATAAAGCCATTTACTACTTTTACAAACAATTACGAGGACGAAATATTACAAATAATTACAGCAACGCAGCCAAGAATCTTTGAAGAGCACATGCAAAAAGATATTAAAGCTTTATTTTATTTAAACAGATTTCCATATTCCTACGTGATATGCTTGAAGGCGTAAATTTGCATTTTATGAACTAGAAAAACTTAAAAATAAAAATTTACTTATTCTTTGCAAGGTGCGAGAAAAAGTTTATATTTAGGAGACTGCCTCAAACTTATAAGTTTTTAGAGAAATTTAGAAATTTATTAGTCCAATTCTTTCCGTTTTTCCTCTTCCGAATTTTAGTATGGTCCCACCACTCAATCTGCAAACGTGCCAATTCTTGCAAAATCCGAATCATGCACTTAATCCTGCTGAGCCTTACTTATCCATTTTTCTCCATTTAAAGTCATTTATCTTCCAAATAGTGATTAATGAGTTGCACTGCATTAATGCAACCAGTATCTGTTCCTAGTCTTAATTTTGACGTCCGTTTAGCTTCCTTAAGCATTTAGATCTCCTCCAGTATTATTTTATCCTTGATTCCAGACCTTCAACTTGGTCTTGGTCGATGGTTATTCAAATTTATTTCTAACATAGCAACACCAACACGTGCAGCATTTAAAGGAGTTTGTGAGGTGAGATACGAACCGACGTCTAATAGCTATTTGTGGTTACATAACTCAGCGTCAACAGTTACGCAAGGAATTAGGATATTGTAATTATTTGTTTTTATTTGCTCTGTGCGAAACCATTGTTCAAATCTGACTTAGCATTTTGAAGCTATGCCATTTTTTGTGTGAATAACAATTTGTTTGTACAGACCTGTAAAAATGATTCATTTTTACTATCAGTGGCGTCATTATTGGGCATAATTCTTGTGCTAAATGATTATCTGGATATAAGTGGATTCAAAAGTATTGATTTGATTTAAGCAATGTCAGCCAGGTGATTCCATTCGAAAACAGTTTACGTAAAGGTAGCGTAACTTTTTGTTTTTTATGGCAAATCCCAATTCTCCAGTTACGTGTTAAGAAATGAGATTTGATTTGGGATTCACCCACAGGAACTTGGAGTGGGTGAGAGTCAGTCTCACCCTGAGACAAGGAGGAATTGAATGTGTGGGTGACAAAAATACGGGAAATGTTTCTTCTTGTAAAGGTTTTTAGGACATGAATCCCATAAATTTTCATTTGGGTAAATTGAACTAAGACCAAGGTGCAGATTCGATACTGCACGGAAATGGTTCAGAAAACGGAGAGAAGAAAGTGAACACGTGTCTCTAATGTAATGCATGTTGAGGTGTGGGTGGAAAGTTTGTTCTAATTACGGAAAAAATAGGGCAGGTAAAACGATTAAATGCTAAATCTGCAATTAAGGTTTTTACACGATTTGGCTGAAAGAGAATAAAAAAGTTATATAAAAAGATTTACAGAATGAAGCAACACGTCAAGGGAAGACATATAGAATGGAATGGACTCGTTTCAAAATTCTCATCTTAAATTTATGCCAGAAGGATAAACAGTCTCGTACCTGTCAATGTATGTTTAACACAGGATGGGAAATTCAGTAGCGTCCTGGAATAATTGACTCATGAATTCAACAATACTTAGTGCTACACAAACTGTTAGCATACACAAAATGCAGTACTTTTTGTCTTAGTTAACACTCACAACTCACAAAGTAAAGTCTCCACGTTCCAGTATGTCATAAATATTTGGCTGGAATTGAACTTTAAACCATGTTATTGGTATGTCTCAAAATTCACTTTTTCCAAATACTTTAGTAAAAACCAACAATTGTTCATTGTTGCACTGCCAAAATCCCAACTTTACCCTTTGCTTGTGAGGAATGGATAAGTAAATGTGAAATGAAGTGATCTCCTTTATCTTGAAATCTGTCTCCAACCGAGATTGCGGAGTGAATCTGCAAAGATCTAAGATTGAGATTGGACTGAACTCAGATGTTGGATTTGTACATGAATTTGTACATTTCAGTAAAGCAAGCCAAGTCAAGTCCCACCCACTAACTAAGGAGGAATCTTATACAAGCCATGAAATAGCTAAATACAGTTACAATCCCATTACTGGACTGGTACATTGTTGCTGCTCCCGTTACCTGTCTCCCATTCAATCTCAATTTATATTTATGTTCCTTTCCTCCCTTGGTTATTAACACAACCCTGGTGGGGTGTAACTTAATGTAATTCTGCTGAAGGGACACATACAAATAAAATACAATGCATCCACATCTGGTGGAAATGAGGTTTTGCCTTGGATTGCATGCATCTCATTTAATAACTGAGGCTATTTTATGCGACGACATGTAATGGAGTGTACGACTAATGGCACATTTGGGTCCTATGCGGAATCCTTATTGAATTGATTAGTCCTTTATTGTAATGTAGTGGAGGAGTTGAATATGATTCAATTGGAATGGGAGAAATTAATACGGACACTTGTGACTGATTTGGGCAAAATATCCAAAAAACATAAGCTTCGTTCTATTTGTGATGAAACTAGTAGGATTGCCATTTGACAGGAAATAGATTTTGTTAAAAGTAATCGGATATTTAGCATCAATCACTAATTGTCAATCACATTCATGTCCACATCAGTGAGTTAAAAACAGTATTTTCATTTTATAGGTGAGAATATTTCCAGTTTGCACAAGTTTAGCAGGATGACAGGAAGGGAACACGATGCCAGGATTTGAACTTGACCTTATTATCAAGAAATAGAATAAATGGAAAAGTTTTAATCAGCATCCATCTCATTCTTCCGGAGCAACAGGTTTACAAATGGATTTGATGTCATGCAAAATAAATTTAGTAAGGACTTTTTTCCATCTAGAAAATATATGGGTGCTTTGTTTAATCGAATAAAAAAATTATTACAAATCCGATTTTGTTTGGGTTATGGATTATGTTTTACTACTTGGTTTTTCACGAACTTACTCACCAGTCCCCAGGACACTTAACTTCAACCTCATTCTTATTTTTAGGATGAAACAATTGCTTCCTGGAGGTATTCAACATTAATAAATAAGTTCATGGAAATCCTCAAGTTGCAGCGTACTATTTAGCAGTGGGAGTCATTTTAATTAAATAATGTGTCACAATATGAATCCTTGTTCACCACATACTAGTGCAATTCTTTCCCACTCTTTGTAAGGTAACCTAATTCAGTAACCTCCAGAAAACAAGGGTTAACTCTCAGTTGACCGATATATGCTTATCAAAGTTAAGAATGAAGGACCATAAATCAACCCTTAGAGCAAGGACTACATTTAAAAACTTATTTCTTAAGTTGCTGATTAAATTCCTTTTTCATGGTTCCAAGGAATTCATTGCAAACTAAAAAATAAAATGGCATAGCGAAAATCCATTCGACCACCATATTCGGCGTTTATACAAGTTCATTGATGTCAACATCAAAATTACCAAGAATGCATGCCACACGCTGATTTCAAAAGAAATAGTACACCACAAAAGTTAACATTTATCCTTATTAGATAAGATGGAAATGTATTACAGAGTCAAGGGTTTAAACTACATAAATCAAATACGACTTTAGAAATTTTCAAAGTTTTTTAGGGTTATTATATTTTGAGTTCGAGCTCATTTGTTGCACCGTCGCATTTTTGTTAATCTGTCAGATGATAATATGGTCCACGCTTGTTGATAATAACCAAAATTTAAATTGGTCTAAAAAGACACTTCCTAACTTTACAGCTATTGATAAACGCTTCCCTAAAAATATCCGAGGAGTTATCTTATTACGCAAACCTTGTTTGGGTTTATTTTATGTTTCTTGATTTCGATATGCATCTTTAAATTTTAGTTACATCAGGAGTTTTTTACAGTAGCTCATTGCATGGGATTAACGGATTTTGATTGTGTTTTCCTTGTCCAGTGGGCTGACTCATGCAGTTTTAGTTATCTAAACTCGTTTTAATTTACAAGTCCGTTAGTAAGTTACTCCTTGAAAAATGATGCCTTCAGATTTCTTCACCAAAATCCATAACCAACCAAAAATATGGATATGCAATCTGCATATAAGCAAACGAAATGCATTCAGCTAAACAATGACAATAATATTTTATCACCAGCTTCTAAATCCTGGTTGGAGTTGCAATCCTTCCCATAAATCAGAAGCCTTTTGATATTTTGTCAAGAGCAAGGTATTTTTGGGAATGCTCTGTCCGTGCGTCTGTTCTGTTTGCATTTTTTACTCACTGTCATGAATTTCTGCCTTAATACACATTCCTAGAATATAGAATAGATCCAGACCTAAATTTTAAAACTTGAAAATTGTAGGCACTATCATAAATCAATGTAAATAATAATTTTACATTTAGTGCAATAATGGCACTAGCTCTTTATTATAACTTACTTGCCGTCAATTTCTAATCACTCTTTTTGCAATTCGACCCGGTCAACATTAACTCCAGTAGACGTTGCCGTATTACATTTCACTTGATAACAATGCTCCACTTGTTGATCCTGGTTTTCTTTTCCTGTTGCATAGGTTTGCATGGGATTCTATATGATATGGCATGACTTGGACCTAACCAGCAAAATAAGGGGTTAGCTTAACTTTAAATCCGTGCCTAATTGTGATACATATAATTTTATAACGTACAACGAATAAGTGAGCCAACGTTCACTTCAAGAAATTATATAATCATTCGGGTAGTTAGCAAACTAATGCTTAGCAAACCGTCTTACTTGGAACAGTAGCCGTTAAAACTGGAGCAGTTGCCAATTGAACCACGATCCGACAACTATAACTCACCTTCAAACCGAAAGTCTTAAAAATATTTTCAACTTTTCGTCTCTTCTGCAAAATGGCATCATTCTCCTACGCTGGAGTTGTTGAAGGCCTTGAGTCCCACACCCATTTGCAAAGGAATAACTTCAACAATAATTTCTCTTCGAATTGGAAACGATCCTGGACACGTTGCACGGCGTGCAGCAACCAAGTTTCGTTGGACACGGTGACCTGCTACGATTCAAACATTACAATTTGCTCTTGCTGCCAGGAAAGAGGGCGTAATTTGTCTAACTTGGATTACTCTGTGATTCCGGCGCAGCCTTACCAGGTTTGTGGGGTAGCTTAGTATTTAATTTTTGTATTTTTAACCTGTTTCGGCACTTGAGTAAACAATGCCTTATCAATTTTACATCCAGCCTAAGCATCTCCAAGCTATGCGAGTGCAATGCCGATTTTATGAATCGGGATGTGGCCGTGAATCTACCGTGGTAGAAATTGGGCGTCACGAGTCCCAATGTGCATTCAGGTANAAACAATAACGGACCTGATACTGGGGGAGGGGCACGGTTCCATTGCAGTCGTCCCAATGTGATGGTGAAACTTGATACCGCGGCTCGTTACATTTCACGTCTCTAAAAATTTGTGCAAAAATAAAATTTAAAAACTTTCATGATTTCTCCAATCCTAAAGCTCAAAATTTGATAAAATACCTGAATGCACATTGGGACGACTGCAATGGAACCGTGCCCCTCCCCCAGTATCAGGTCCGCTATTGTTTCTTGATTGTATTTTTATTTTTATTGTTCGCACAGTCAGCGCAATAATGAATTTACTTTCTATTTAGAAGCATTTAACTGAAATGCATTCTTATCCTGTTCACTACGGTCCTACGGTGTCGGTTTCTCGGTGTATTGAGCCGACGCTGGAATATCATGGAGGTTAGGTCATAATCTTGACATTTGAAGTTTTTAAAATGCAAAAATTGACTCGACTCCGTAACTGATTACTTTGTTAACCAGGATGGAACCGTTGGCATCCAACCAACATTTCTTATAATAACTTAGGCTTTCTTTGGCATTGTTATGCCGTCTCCCCTTCCGAAATGACGGGAGGGGTCATTTACACATGGCTGTCTATTTTGGCTGACCAGGGTTGTGCCAATAGATATCTCTACAAGTTGGAGTTTGTGTCGCCTGATAATCCTAATGTAAGTTATTAATTTAAGATAAGTTCCTTTTGTAAATGTTTGAATCCGGTTTCCTTACACAGATCCGCTGGTCTTGGGAACTGCCTGTGGTCCAGTACCACGACTTTTCGACGCCATCGGATTATTCGGCAGCAATCCCTATTGGAAATTTGAGGAAAATGGTTGGAGCTTTAAGATTTGAAATTAAGCTTACCATCTCTAGTGTGATTTTTGAACGATCTTTTGTGCAACATGGGTCCCAGCCAGTTAACGGAAACATCCCTAATCGGAATCTCCTTCCAATAGCGGCATCACTCCCACCCCCACCCCCACCGACACCAATTCCCACTTATTCCAGTGTCACTGCACTAATGCCAGGGCCCAGACGCTCCGGTAGAGGTAGAAGATATCCAATGTATTGAATTTCCTGAAATTATTTTAAAATTGAGAAAAAAAATCATTTGTCTTTCAATTTCTATTTGCTTGCCCCTTATTTCTGCATTGAAATTTGGGTTTTATTTTATAAATGAACTCTTGTGCTGATAAAATTTAAAGTTTTAGACTTGATTAAATTCTTGTAACCTTTAAATCTGCATTTATTTCAAGATCATCCATTCATAAAGCTGTATGCATTCACTAGAACAGATGCGGATTACATTTTAAAGGGACTGCAAAATTCCAGGGCATTAAATTATCATGAAAACATCATTACACGTTTCCCATTTGCAGAGAAAGCAAGTTCCTGCTGTCCTAGGCTGTTCCATATGCAGAGACAGAAATACGTAACTTTCTCCGTCGAAACTGACTCCCACACTTGTACCAAGTTATGTGCCATGATATTAAGTTGGGCGGAATAAGGATAGGACAACATTTCGGTAAATGTAATTTAGATGAAAATACGGATCCTATTAATGAACTTCTTGCATACATGTGTGATTCTGTAATTGTGGCAATAGATTTTTGGCCATTTTCAATCTAACTTCACTTCATTCAATTGATTCCAATGTTGGGCTACTCAAGGTTTTTGATGACAGGCGAGGGACCACTGAGAGAGAAGGCATGTCTCAATATTACACTATTTTATTGAGTCCTTTTAGGAATTGAAACGAACTAGAAATTTCTGGTGTTGAAAGACAACATTTTACTCGGTATGTGTAATAATAGCTCCGATTAATCTGGCAAGACATTGCATTACATTTATATGCTTATCAATACAGTTATCTGTAGGATTACTTGAGATTTTTGAGCTTGCAAAAATTCCTTATGTATTTAATAGTGCTATGTAGGTTAGGATAGGTTTGATAAAGGTGAGTAATGCTTATGGCTAGATTCTAGGATAAAACAGCACAAAAAATAAAACAAGCAAAACTTTCAAACAAGATTGAATTAAATGCCAAATGCATACAACCAATGTTCTTTAAAGTCTAAATTTATACCATCGTCCAGTAATAGTCCAGTTATAATTAATACCCTTGGGCGACACCTTGGGTTTCGTTCATCCATATCAAGTTAAAGTCGTATAGTATCAGTCTAGTCATTTTTTGCGAATAATTTTTTTACGATTTGCAAATACATAACTAGGCTGCATAATGACATGATCTGTTATGGGTGGCGTTAACATATAATTTGCATACGATACTATGTCGAAGATAACTTGAAGCACATGAATGAGATGCAATTAATCGTGTCGTGTATTTGGCTTGAACTTGCAACTCAAAGGAGTTCCAGATTGGTTGTATTTGTTTCTTTACAAAATATTTACAACAAATTCTGATTCCCAAAAAAAAAGAATAAAACGGGTGGGTGACGTAATCTGCCAAGTAAAGAACAAATACTATTTGTGAGAAAGGAGTAAATCTAATAAAAAGAAAAAAGTGGTATTAACAGCTCAAGTGGAAATTAATTGCTTCATTATTAAAACAGTTTTATGGTGTCATTCAGTTTCGGGGAGAAAAGGAAAGTATTCATTGCTCTGGAATTAAGTGTTTTATAATAATTACAAAAGTTGTAGTTGTTGTGCAGAAAGTTTTCCATTTTGAATGCAACAGATTTTTAATTCTTTCTACTAGAAAGCGAAGCGTGTCTGGAATTTTTGTGGAGCTGAGTAAAAAAAACTTCTTTACTTGAACATTAAACGAAAAAATGCGCATTAAATTCTAGTGTGTAATTTGAGCTTACATGGTACATAAACATGTCAATTAAAAAAACTCGGCCTACAATTGTTATCTCAACTACTTGGGCTTCAAAATCTGTGCAATTCAGTGTGACATCCTAAAAACTTTTAATCAAATTTTATCATGGAACTCTACTAACGTAATGATTATACATTTACGTGTTAGTTATCCACATGAATACGTTTGCTACATGGATTGACGGTTAATAATGCGATTTGATTACTTCTCCGCAGATTGTGACGCATTGATACACACGATCTGTTAATAATAAGAACAGTATCCAATTGTAAATTAGTATCAGTGCAAATGTCATGAAATGACGCCACATAATATATGCCTACTTACTTGAAACCGGGCCCTTATATCATTATCTCTTGTCTATGTAGGCAACTGTAAATTTTAAGCTGTCTCATCCAGGAAGAAAAATGATACACCATTGACACGAAAGGAATACGCAACAAGTCAACTGATATTTGCCTAAGAAATGTTTCCGCATTTTACAAATTTGCCCAATTTCGTTTAAATGGGTTAAGTGAGGATAATGAAATTTACTTTAATTTACAACAAGATCCCAATTAATGCATGAGTGCAACCATAACTGATATTTGCTTAAGAAATGTTTCCGCATTTTACAAATTTGCCCAATTTCGTTTAAATGGGTTAAGTGAGGATAATGAAATTTACTTTAATTTACAACAAGATCCCAATTAATGCATGAGTGCAACCAGTATCACTACAAGATAGTTGGTACTCATCCCCAAAATTTGAAAGAAACACGACAGATCAAGTATCATGTAGATGAGACTCAAAAAGAAATGAGGGAGAAAGCCACAGAGAGAAAGTCAAGCCGAAAGGATTATAGACTCGTTCAGCCCTAAACACTTTATTATCATGAACTACAGTAGTTCAACTACTCGGACTGGAGAGCATGTCATTCCGCCAGAAACAGGTCCTTCCAGCTCCATAAACAGTTCAGATCAGAGCTCAACCATTATGAGGGAGGCAGTGACTTGGTAAACTAAACTGAGTATAAAATGAGCAAGCAAAATGTCCCCAGAGTAAGAATAACTTTCACCCGCTGAGTGAGAGTCAACCGAATTTTCACTCCGGGTAGCAAACGCCATCATTGTCTCTTCCCGGGTTGGTTAGCGTGCTTTCTCTCGAGATCGAAATTTAATGAATTTTGCGTCAACTTATTAATTCTGTTTAATAAACGTGCTACTTTGAGGAAGCTACTCTAATAGGCATAAAACTATTCAATTTACTAACAAATTAGCAAAAATTTAAATTTTGTGAAAAGTGAAAGTTGTTGGAAAAACAAAAAAATTAACAAAACGAAAACTAAGCTGTTCAATAGTCGTCCACTAAATACGGTAAAAATCATGACGTTGTGGTGTATCATGGTAGTGACAGTTGGAGTGACCTTCGTAGTGGGAGTGGTATCAAATGAGATAAATCTTTCCCAGTGCCAAGAGGATTCTGCCGAGTTGTCTCCAACACAAGCAGAAATTTGGACGGTGCCAAGTTTACTGATGTCCGATTCCTTAGTGGACACAATGTTAAGGTGAGGAAAACTTTATTTTATTTGTCTGAAAATGATTTTAGTATAATTATACAGAATGCTTAGAAAAAATCTTTAAAAGCCGCATTTTGAGACTATTTTTTCACTTAAATCTTTTTCTTAGAATTGATAACCATTCAAGGTTACTAAAAAATCGTCATCTCGCACACCAAATCTTTTAATCACCACTTTTCATGAAAACTCAGGAACGGTGGGGTTTTACCCGGAAAAGCCCACGTCTGCATGCATGCCCATTTTTTGTATTGCACGTACAAACAATAAAACAAATCCAGGATGAATAAGTGCATTTGTTTTATTGTTTCTCAGGGTTGTGCCTCCATCCATTCCTTTAAAGTGTGGAAATTTCCACGAGTTTGAGATTGAAATCCCACAAATCCCATCCGATGACGGTCACGAACAAGACACCAAAGTCGTTGCAATGTCGGATCCTACTATCCAAATTTCAATTGAATTCCAAAATGACCAAGATATTCCTCCACCCTCGGATAATGTGACGTATCTCGTTAATGCCGAAGATACCGAACAAGATTCTGCTGAAGGACAGAAGAATTCCAACCATGAACATAAACTTGTTGCAGTATTCACGCCCACAGGTTATCTCGTTGTGAATAATGAATACTTTCGACCAACCGAATATTGTTTGAAAAGGTATAGAAAATATTTTTTTGTCAGTTTATTAGTGACTGTTCCCGACAACTCATTTGCAACAAGTCATGAGTTTTTCATTTTCTAGTTTACTTGCATGCTTACATATTCTGGCACATGTTTATGTAACCGGGGTCAGAATATTGTCTTCCATTTGCTTATGTCATTGATGAATGGGACGGAATGATTACTTTTTGTATGTTGAATGACTAGCTATGAGCTGCCCAAAGCTAAAATCATGTCATGCTCAAAGTAACACTTAATCTCGTGTTTTCAATAACATTTCAGAATATCGAATGAGACAATTGGAGTGAAATTGTGTGTCCCAAATTGTCTCTCTGAGCAAAGTCCCTGCATCCCGATTTGCTGTGTGCTGGATAAAGTCCTGTATCACAATGGTTCAGTGGAAAAATGCTTAAAAGTTGGACCAGGACAAGATCCGTCCGAGTATCGTCCCACGCTTTATCGAGACGTTGGCCACAAATTAACAGAGGAGGAGGGAGCTAGGATATTACCACATTTTTATAAACATATGCCCCACTGTCAACAAGGTCAGATACTGGTGTCCTACCCATTTCGGAGAATACATAATGTTCCTGGATCAATGTAAGTGGAAAACAAAAGGCTTAAAATGCGTTTTGAAATCCTAAAGTTCATAAGTAATGCCGAAATCTAATGGCAAGTCAAACATGGGCAACCGCAACTTCCATTTGGATAAAATTCGGCTTTTATCAGTTCTCAGAAATAGTGCTGGGTAGTAGTGGGTAAATAAGTGGGGCACATGTAACAAAATAAAGTCTCAAATTTCTTATGGTCACCTCATATTCATATGCGGCTAAAGGATATGCAAATACCTAGCACGGAATGAAGTGTGGAACATATTGTATGTTGCTCGTGTTAAAAAAACACTAGGAGTCCGAGTAAGGTACATATCAGTTAAGTAAGCTTCAGATAAAATGATAACAATGATTTATGAGGATTGCATTGTTTATTATTTCATTGCAATGGAAAATTTTGGACGCGGGTGTAACCGCAGCAAACTATGGTTCCTTATAAAGAAGGCGACGGTTTTAATGTAAATCTTAGCAACATTTTAACACACTCAATTCACATATGAGACGACATTTTAGAATGCACGGCTTTCTTACGAGTACCAGCACCTGTGCCCTAATGCACAGTTATGAGCCATAAATAAATCCTGTAAATATTTAATTTCCTGTCTTTTGAACATTAAACAATGTACTCAAGAAGATCATAATTATTGTTAATCTTCTGATAAATGTAACACATCTCAAGCTCACAAGCATAATCTCACAAGGTCTGCAGTCTGTAGATTGTGGCCATGTCACATAACTTTACATTAGTCGATGAAGAAAGTGATACGGCTTTTAGTTGGTTATCTCAAGTTGCCTCCTCAGAACCACAACCAGTTCTGGTCATAAATATTGTGACTAATTGGGCAAAAACTGCCACTCTTGCCAGCACTCGTGCAACTTTCTCTTCCAACTTTCTCCCATACAATGTTCTGCTCTTGATAATTTGTTCCCTTGTCTTGTCTTTTTACCCAGTGTACGAACCCTGTCGAATGGGAGGGTCATGATTTTCTTTCCATTGGAACGGATCTGGGTGGAATATCAAGATTTTTGTCTTGCGGGTCTGGTAACGCCAACAGAACAATGGACTGATGACGATCCTATTGTAATGGAAATACTGAAATTTTCAAGAAATGAAGAAGATCAAATTCTTTACGTGTGTGGGGATTATGCAGGAAATGAGGTAACTTAAAATGGGTTGGGTTGGGTTGATGATTTCCAAAATTATGAATGACTCTATTTCTGAAAATCCGCCAGATGTTGGCTAATCATGCTTTTATGCCTACGTACTACCTGTCATTTCCTGTTCTGGTATAATCTAAAGTGCTTTTTATTGGTTAACAGGTGGCTGCTCCGCATTTTTACATTCCAGTCTACTTTATCAACTCATTCCTCCTTTTTCTCACTGCACTCGTCTACATTTCCCTCTGGGATAAGCAGAATTGTCCGGGGAGAACGGTGTTATCTTTTGCACTAGCAATGTTTTTTATGTACATCTTCCTAGCTTGGTGTCATCTCGGGTCGCCGTTTCCACAGTCGTTTTTTTGTCCTATAGTTGGTAAGTTGCCGAAGGAGATAAGTCAGTAGGCGACAGTATTTACTTAATTACTTTCTCTTATTTTCATTCGATGTTTGCAGGGATTCTGGCTCATTTCTTTTTTCTGGCGACCTTCTGTTGGCTATCCGTCATTAATTTTGACTTGTGGTGGACCTTCAAGTAAGTTAAAGTCAGGCTTAGTTAGGCATAGGCACATAAGAGAAAGTTGAAGTGAGTCAGTGTGACTGTAATTTACTTTCCTTCATAGATCAATGGCTCCAGTGTCTGGGCGTTCCAAGGGAACGAAGCGATTCATTTGCTATATGATATTCGCCTGGGGAACTCCAGCCATTATTGTCGGCACTGGATTGATTCTATCGTATTTATACGCGTAAATTAAAGACAAGACAAGGCGACAAAATCATGATTTACATGCTTATAGGACATATATGCCTTTTGCGAGTTTCTGATATCACTCAAATATGTCATGAATACATTTTTCAATTACACCAAATTCCATGCAAATTTTGTTACAGAGATCCCCTGACCCAAGTGAAAGTCCCTGGTTATGGGGTAATAAGTTGTTTCCTAGAACCAAGTGCCAAAGGATGGTATCTTTACTACGGGATTGGAGTTCTGATGGGAGTTAACACGATATTCATGGGGCTTACCCTTTACACAATTTACACCTTCAAAAAGGAAACGCGTGCCATTGACTCGGCCAGATCCAATAACAGTCAAAGCCTGTCGTAAGTTCAATTTGTGACCCGTATGGTAATTTTAGGGACGATCCTGTCTGACATGAGATGTATCTTATTGCTGTCATGTCAAGATTGAAGTGACGATTTGTTTGTGAAGGCATTTCTCTTTTTTTGACAAAGGGCCAAGCTATTCCTCAAACTCTTTTTGGTGATGGGAGCAACCTGGGTATTTGAAGTTATCTCTTGGTCTCAAAGTATGAAGGAAACCATGACCTATTGGATTGTGCTGGACGTATTCAATCTTCTGCAGAGTAGTGGAGTATTTTTTATTTTTGTTTGTAAAAGAAAAATACTTACTCAATTGGAACAAAGATATCCTTGCTTGAAAGGTGGGTGAAGCAAAGACCATGTTGGAAAGGGGCTAATTTGTAATGAAATTCATAGTACTCACAGGACCTTTGATGAAGATTTTGGTGTCTCGACGTGCCACCAGGGCTGTGACAATGACGACAAGTGGCCGAGTTGGAACACAAACGACGGGTTTCTCCATTCGGAATTTTCAAACTAATAGTGCTAAGATAAGGGGGGCAGATGTTATTGATACACAACCGATGGGAAAGATGTGATTGGAAGAAGATGGAAGGAAATGATCTCAAATTAAGATTACCTACTGGGTATTATTGTATAGTGATAGATTCTGATCTCAATAGGTTTGCATAGAAAAATTGCTTTAGTTGAGAATAAGAAATGTTGGTAGTGTTGCAGTCTGCAAATTGTCCAAGGATTCCAATTAACTTTTAAAATGTTGTCTACAAATAAATCATTTTATCCCAGAATTCACGTTTTGTCAAACTTCAACGCCAACGGATATTTTATTTCAATTGATCAAATATTATGGCACACTAGATCGATACTCCTTGAAAAATAAAAATTAACCACGCTGGATTACCTGCAGTTTGGTAAGAAAGCTATGAAAATAGAAATAAATTCAGTAATTGGTTGCCATCATTGATTTAAAAAGTTAGTCAAGTATTAATGTTTGTGGATTATTTGAGTGTACTTGATTGCCTTGTTCCTCAACTGCATCTACAAAAGGGATTTTGACATCCATTGCATAATGGCGTGTTTCGATTGCAAAATTTGCAAATCTGACAAATCGATGCGATTTTACGGACACGGTCATAAATACAATATTCCATGGTCATGGGAGGTCAATAGTATAATACTTGGGCTATTTGAAGCTGTCCAATCCATGTGCCAAGATGAAGAATAATACAAGGACCGGCATTGTATGTTAGTTAACATTGTATGTTAGTAGTCTGGCTATGTTTCCAACTTTCAGTGCCTCAGATAAGGTAATGTTGAGATAGGATTAGTCAAACTTTAAATATTCAGCCCCAGTCAAGGCACAGTCCAAGCAAGAAAGTGGTCCAGACAGGCAAATGGTTTGGATGAATTATTCAAATCTATATGTGTTAGATGAACTACTTATGTATCATAGGCAATCCATAGTAGGAGCAAATATCACAAATGAATCCGGAGCAACCTTTGCGCTTAACATTAGTCAAATTTGTCACTTTACTAGTGATTTAGTTTTATCTTCTCATTCATTGCATCCTAATATTTGTGACTGGATACAATATAACTGTAAGTCAAGGAACATTCGACTAGGATTAGAATTTCCTCTATCGTTCTCTGGCTGAATATTCTAAGTTTCCGTCATTCCTATTTCTGCCTCTGCCTTAAAATCTGCTGCCTTTATCCAGGAGAAAGCAGTGTTGCCACATAATTTATAACTGAGGTGAAAGATTTCTTTGATTGACTATGGCACACCCACCCAACAACCCCACCTGTGACGAGGACTCCTTGGAAGGATTGAAGGACTCCATCCACTCCAGGGAACTGGAGGAGCCTTCTTGTTCCACAAACCACACAATTGCTCAGCATTTAGTGGTAGGACACATTTTCTTTTAGGAATATTAATATCTTGGTTCTATTTTCATGCTCAATTAAGTAATTGGTTGGGTTTGCGTTTGTTGGTTAAATAGGAGAAAGTGGAAAGTAATGACAAAGCAATACCCAAAGGATGCAAAGGCAAGAACAATTCTCGCAAAAGGAAGCTAAGTAGATCACCTCATCAGATCCCAGAGACGGAAGTCACTTGTTCGCATCCCAATCCCAGTCGTCTCAGGCAACACTTGTCCACCCACACCGGAGAGAAAACCTTCAATTGTCAAATATGCAAAATGGAGTTCATCCGGAAACATCACTTGTCCTCCCACAATTGGAATCATCACCTGACCCCAGAAGACAAGGAACGGGTCAAGGCAGGATCCTGCTACTTCTGTGCCAAACCATTCCAATCTTACTCCACCCTCCAAAGTCATCTTTTGATCCACACCCAAGAAAAACATTTCAATTGCTCAGCATGCAAAAAACAGTTCACTCATCGACAACAATTGGATGACCACATCTTTCAACACCACCTGAGCCCAGAAGAGCAGGAGACCGAGAAGTCTGGATGGAAGCATCCCTGCGAATTTTGCGGAGAACGCTTCAAGATCCAGTCCACCCTCTACACCCACATCACTGTCCAACACACGAAAGAGAAGCATTATCAATGCACAATATGCAGGAAAGAGTTCAATCATCAGGGAAACTTGACCACCCACCTCCGCAGCCACAGCGACGACCCAGCCACAAGGAAACCCTTCAACTGCTCCCAATGTCAGAAGTCCTTCACTTCAAAAGGAAGCCTGAAATCTCATCTTTTTCTCCACCTTCCCCCAGAGGAACAAGAAATTGAAAAAGAGAGACGGAAGGAGTCCTGGAATCATTCCTGTGGCTTCTGTGGAGCTCGATATCCGAAAGAGTCCCTTCTCAATCGCCACATAATTGGCGTCCACACCAACGAGAAGCATTTCCCGTGTCCAAAATGCAAAAAAGAGTTCAAACTGCAAGGAAACTTGA
>JAAXNX010001367.1:0-18316 GCA_036491905.1 Folsomia manolachei | reverse complement strand
GACCTCGCCGCATATATTCACGAGTCCCGAGCGTTAACGGAACAGAAGGAAAACTTACTTAAAAGTAGTTGACCAGTTTCGTTTCATTCCTTTAGTTTCCTTAAATCTATTGTGGAGATTGTCATAAAAGAATAATGTAACTTCAGTATGTCTTTTTATAAATTGTGAGTTGGTCCAAGGCTAAGCTGTTATGTGTTATTTGTCCTACTCCACTGAAGTGGAACATTTTGGAGTTTCTAAAAAATACAAGTCAATTTATTTCCAGTCAAATTATTTTCGCGAAAAAGGCCCGAAATTATTTGCATATGAGTACATGTTCCTTTGTAAAAGAAATGGCAAAAATTCGCAGTTGACATTACAAAAAGTGATAACTTTTATCCTTCAAAGCTTTGCAAATATGCTACGAGTACACTAATTTTTTAAAGCATCGATTTTCTATACCAAGGTTGCGGATGTCTTACATTTCCTAAAATAATGAATGTCAGGATGGGATAAATCGATTTCATGATCAATAGTTGTAGTTGTTTCGATATTCTTTTACATGCAAATTGCTTTTGCTGTCCTCCCATCCTACCATGTCCGGTCTTTACACGTCAGTGTAGACTCTGAACTAATATTTAATGTTTTTCTGGGTTTTTATGGGAGCATTGACAAAAGTGGTGGCCACTGACTAACTCGTAAGTCAATTTCTCTTCGAACATATCACCAGGCGATATCCAATTCAGGTGAAAGCTACAACAAGAAAAGAAGGTTATAAAATAACACTGTTCATATTCCTAAATCTACTTTCTTTACACAACCCATGAAGTACACTAAGCTTCACTTAGTAAAATTAAAACGAAAAACACCTTGCGAGATTGATAAGGACATTTATACATACTTATGCAAGAAATATTCAACAAGAATGGTTTTCAATTCGTGAAACTTGTCCAAATGTCAGAATGTTGCAATTGGGCGAAAAGTCTAAATCGTTTGACAAAATAATTCTTACATTTTCTAACCTATTCCGTAAGCGTCGTTAGGTATGCACATAATTGCTTTTAGTCAAAGCACCAAGTTGGTGCGACACACAGTTATTCTCAAGGTTTTCATGCTCATTTTAGCTGATTTCTCTTGATAATGAGTCGAAATATCACGCATAGTCCACACTAGTATTTCCATTTCACATTTTGTCACAATTTTTTCGTGAAATCCAAACCAAATGGAATAACTTACAATTTCAGTTCTTCCGTCAGTTCTATAGATTTCAATAGTTTATGCCACCTTTATAGTAGTTGCTGAACTGGACATTGAGTTTCTTGGCCTTGGTGAAACTTTGTATTCCAGGTTTCCAGTTAGTTTATTCTAGTTTTGGCTCCAGAATTTTTGTTATGAATTTGCATAATAATGTTTTCTTTACGCTGGTCAACAAAAGCAATCTGCATAGATATTTTAGCAACATTCAAGCGATATGCTTTTCCTCTTCTGCTTTTAATTAGATCTAGCCAACTAATTTACATTATGAGAACTTCTTTACCACCACACCACCAGTTTAGTTGGCGATTTACTCCTTTCATTTTAGAATACCTAATTGCTTTAGTTTTCAGGTAGACGGTGTGGTTTATTTTATTTTTAGAGTCAGACTCCATCAGCCTCATTTAAAGATCTTGCTGATTGCTAAATGAAGTACTAAGTGCATGAAAAATCCGCCACTTTCTGTAACTAGATGTGCTATGTTGAATTTATCCCTGTTGAATTTGCAGACAATACTTTGTAAGCATGCATTGGAATTTGGAACCCAACAATGATATAGGGGATTAGTCAATGGTTTTGCGTGGGTTAAGATCCTTGGTTAGTAGATCTGTAGGAAATTAGCTATCAAAACAACAATGCAAAGTATAGTCACCCCTGTATCTCTCCGTCATAATCATGCATTCTATCGTCATCAATTCGCGTAGTCATTCTATTCTCGGTCATACTACCATATTACGAATTGCCAAATGGCTTGAGGGCACTTCCACCAACAATCAAGCTATGTAAACTCAACCAATCTATACCAACACCACCAACCTGTTATATTTAAGTGAGAAATAAATCAGTCTCAGCCTATGCTTACCCTACCTGCTCTTTCCATTGTTCAATTCAATATTTATGGTTCCAATTTACAGGTAGGGATTTTAGGAGGATTCATATTTGACGTTAATGCTGTTTAAACTACCTGGTTTAACAAAATGCTTACGTTAACAAAATGCTCGTAAAAAATTCCAAAAGTGTTTAAATTCCCAAATTTGTAATGAAACCAATAACTAAAATTATCACATTCCGATTTCAAAATGTCAAGTTGCAATTCAGTTGATATTTTTCTAGATTGAAACCATTTTTCATGGACGAACTCATTGCCAATTGGACGTTAAGAGATGATTGTTGATGAAATGAAAGGGCCTATGCCAACTTTACCAGGTATACGTTGAAGACCTGAATACTTACTTGATTCATATATCCATTTTACTTACCAACTTGTTCTAATGTATCCTACCTGTACAGGTAAAGCAAATGTTTATAGCCATACACGACAGAAAACAACACATCATTTTGGTTGGTTGCTTTGTTTGTTAGTCATCCCGTTGCTTGCTACCAAGAAAGTTGCTCCACGACGAGTGGTCACTTTTTTGTGATAAACTTTTTGCCTTCCTCAACTCCGAGCAAGGTTCATTTAAAAGGAACTTTCATCGGATTGGACACATGTCAATGTCACATAGCTCCGAATAAATATTTTATCATCACTATATTTACGTGTATGCCTTAGAAGAGGTACTATTAGTGCAACGTTGTAGGGTCCTGTTTTACCTGTGATGTGAAATTCCAACCAATGTGTAATAGTTTTTGTGATATTATTTAAGAAATTAAAATAAAACAAATTATATACTTTGCAATTGGATCCCAGTTCAACAAGGTAAAAATTGTAAATTACATTTCATATGCATTCTAACATAAGGAAACATTTTGTGCATTAAAATAAATGTCTTGCTCATTTCGCTTTTTGAAGAAAATTGTTTACGAATTTCATTCCATAATATTGAGACTGCACACTACTCTGCACTGCTAATTGTTTCTCTACTTTTTTACGAGTTAAAGCGACATTTCAATAAATTCTCGTCAACGATCTCAACTTTCCCTCTTTGTTCATATTAATTCCGTTCTTTAGTTTCATTGTTTCATTTGGCAATGTATTTACAAGGTTTTAATAGGATTGCTCTGCATTAAAAAGTATGATGAATTTTGTGCACTCAACTAATTAGAGCTCCTTCTTGATTAAGAGCAAAATCTCAACTTTTTTACTGTACTGACAAAAAACAAATTTCGAATTGCAATTCGAATTTTCCATAATTGAAGTGAAAACACTCATTCATTTTGGATGCTTGGCTTAATTATTTTCAAAGTCATTGTTAGATTTCGGTAAAATGTGTGCAACTAAGCTAAGCATGTATGCTCGAGTTATTTCTTGGTATCAGTAAACATAAATCTGCATAAAACATAATATTATGATGATAAATCGCGTGCGTAGAACATTGTTTAGTCTTAAATTTTGTAATTGTCCTGCACATTGGGTATATCATTGCGAATGTATTTCGTAATACATGGAATCATAACATCATTATGAGTAAGACATACCTTTGGTAGAGAGGGTTGAATTCACTGTAAAGTTTTTGGTGACACGTCACTGTCGATTTTTCATGTGGGCCGAGATAAGGTGAAATGCGAAGACATTTGAGCGAGGTTGTGATTGTGACAATGACACCTAAGCAAAGTCATTGGTTTGTTTAAAAGTAAAAAAAAGAGTGACACGGCATGAGGGCCATAACATGAGAGATGACTAAATTATTAAAAATAAATGTGCAACAGCAATTACTAGTATTACTGCAACTGTTTTATTGGAGTGAATGCAGTAAGAAGTAGGATATTGGAATATGAAAATATGAAGGAGATGAGAAGTTGAGCATTAAACTGCTCACTGAATTTTAATTTCGTTTCATTTGTGTCATGTCATGATTTTGAAGAAACTGTTCTTCTTTCTAAATTTAGTAACTTAAAGCTTTTTAAATTCTGGTCACAGACAAATGGCAAGTTTCAAACGAAATAAAGTGCAACTATCTTTGGACTCCGGTTCATCGCTGTCCGTCTATAGTCACTTATTACGTTTACTAAAGTTGCATCATCTGCAGTATATATGAGACTACTCGTTCTCTTTTCTATTAAAATTTAAATGAGGTTCAACTGAACAAAGAAATGGGCTGAATTATAATTACCAATGCACTCCGGTCTGAAGTGTTAACGAGTTGCACGAGGAAATGCTGTTACATGAGAACATGCACATTGACTTAACACCTCTCTCTTTTTTTTCTCTCGTTTCTAAAACTTGAGCTAAAGTTTTACAGATTTTGTATTACTCAAAAATTTACCCTAAAACTTATCTTCCCATCATCTTAACAATGAATTTAATTCAGCACCGTTGCATTCTGCATGACAATCTTGAGGAGGAAGAGGAACAGAAATCCAAATCGAAGTGTATTTCAAAAAGGATAAACGAAGTTTTTGCAATTTTGTGAATTATTGGTCGTTGATGGTTAGTCAGCACTCGTGACTCCTTCCTGACACGGGATAATTAATGGGAATACTGAATATTGAATGGATTAAATAGTTGTGTTGCTACAATTGATGCACCGAGGGAATACTTCATCCTAGCTTTAGGAAGTTTGTTGATTCATTCCATCTAAAAGTTTGTTTGAAAATAAAAATGAAACAGATTTGATTGATCAGTCACAATTTGCATGAAACACTTCAACCGCTCAAGCTGAACCCTTCCAGTGTTTCATTCTCTAGATGAGAGTGAAAATGTGCATTAATTATTTAAATGCAGATTTGCAAAGTATTATTTAATCGAGGACTGAATGAAAAATTCTGCTTGTCACATCAACCAGTTCATAACTTGATTCAAATTCAATTCGATTTATTGGATGGATAGAAAGATGAAGTATAGGAAAAGAAAGTTTTGCACATTTATCGCGTTAACTAACATTCTTCTGGGATGTTTATTAATTCTAAACATTTTTCATTCGTTCATTTCATTGCATATTTATTCATTCAATTACGACGGGTAAGAGGAAGTTTGTTTTGTTTTGCATTCTCATTTATTCAATCATTGTTGGATTTGTAGTATTATTGTTATGATTGAATTTAAGGCATGAAGTGCATGCAATTAAGTATTAGTGCGTGCATATATCTATTAGTGAAGTATTACAGTCGGACGTGGTTTGTTTGTAAACAATTTGAAACTTTTGGCTCCGTGTCATAATCACAGCATATCAGTGTCATAATAAAACTCTGTGAATAGGTCTCAAATTCCTGCCAAGAGACTGAAAAATTTATTAACTCTAAAAATCAATTTGAAGACTTTTTGGCGAGGGGTAAAGTACACGCAGATAGCCCATTGGTCGAGTATTATTTTCAGATGCTTAACATTGCATTTTGTGCCGTTATCATTAATTGATAGATTAAAACGAGTGCCGATTTGAAAATTATTGATTGTGTTGCAGATTTTTCAGGTGACTACTTTTTTATAATATCTATTAATTCTGTAATTAAAAATTCCGAACTGAAACTGGCATCAAAAACTGCTCTTATATCAAGTATTGTAAAACTAGTTCAGCTTGGACAAAGTTACAAAAAAGTAGTGGAACATTTATTTAAGCGATGTGATGTGAGGAAAGACAAACAATATTACATACAAATGTTATTTTCTAAACAATTTCAAGTTGTTCCATTTTCACTTATTATATGAGAATACTTTGACAGTTATTCCTTGCATAAGAAATTAGGTCATGCAAAATGCCGGCAGCTTAATTTTCCTAAATGAGGCACATTTAATCTTTAACCTTAAAAACAGAGCAATTGTGGAAATTCCCACACTCTGGATCTATATCCAAGAACACTAAAATTTCCTGTACATTCAAACATCGCATTTACTCGCAGTAACGTATTTGTTGTTCATATAAGAATTGAATCATTTCATTCATATTTATTTATTTTCTTCAATTTCCTTATTTCGTAACACGCAAAAAAGGCATTAACTTATTCATATCGGTGCGGAAAATTTATGGCACTGGATGGAATATGTTGCATAAGTTGTTAGAGAACCGGAGGGTTGTTAAATCCGGTAGTGTTCAAGTACGGAAATATTTTTCTTTTTTGGAAGGCTCCGGGAATTTATTATTGCAGAAATACACCTTCATGTTCTTATTATAACTCAGTGTAATAGTTTTTAAACTTGCAGGTGCAATTTTGTAATTTCTGCTATACATGTGTGCGTAATGAGATATCGGAAAATCTATGGCACTGGTGGATGGAATAGGTTGCATAAGTTGTTCGAGAACCAGGCAGGAGGGTTGTTAAATCCGGTAGTGTTCAAGTACGGGAAATATTTTTCTTTTTCGGAAGGCTCCGGGAATTTATTATTGCAGAAATACACCTTCATGTTCTTATTATAACTCAGTGTAATAGTTTTTAAACTTGCAGATGCAATTTTGTAATTTCTGCTATACATGTGTGCGTAATGAGAGAAAAGGATAAAGGACTTAATGATTGTATACCAGTGTGAGTGACCCTTCACCCTTTTTCACACACGTTTTCTCGTGGAATGAATACACATCCGGCAGTTTATTTTGCTCGCTCATTCTCAGTCACATTACACACTATTTTCGAATTGTGCATAAAACTACAATTCACATTGCATTGAGCTATAAACATAGTCAAATTAAACTTGTATTTGAAACCCGTCATTCGTCTAACAAAGTGAGTGTAAATCCGATTATATAAACATAGAAGGATATGTCGTCTTGCAGATAAAAATGCATGACACAACCGGTACCAGGTGGTATCTGCTCACGAAGTACGAAGTTCATTACATGATGCACAAAATGCAAAACCAGTTTAATTCATGTAAAAAATAAACTCGGACTAAAATGCCAAGTATGTCGAATTGCAAATTTCGTTGAGACTCTTCTTCAAACCAAGAATGTCGCAGGTAGTTTTTGGTTTACTCTGAATTACGGGATACAGATACAACATCAGAATCTTCTTTGATTTGAAAAGAATATTATCAAGAGTGTATGGGACTGTTGCCAAAATTTAATGGAATTATGGTTAAGGTTATTTATTAGTTGTTAGTGATTTTGAATTTTGAAAACTTGGTGGCCTTTAAATACTGACGGGTATTACATTATCTGAAGATTTTAGTTTTCTGTTAAATTGTTTTTGCCATATTTGAAACAAGCATCCAAGATTATGGACAATGATTCAAATGCATTCCTTTCCTTAGCAAGCCTTTTGTTAAATTGATGCAAAATTTTTTGCGTCTTAAATTGTTTATGTCTTCTTATTTATGTGTGTCTACGTCTACTCAGCACAGTGCGCACTTTATTGTTATGTCACCACTGCATTCCAACTAAAACATTTTTTGCTATCTATGAATCACACTTTTTATTTTACCCCGATTTGATTGAAGGTTCTGCAATTAGATGATGAATCATATCGTTAGCCCAAATCAAATCGAACATGGTCATTCGTATGGCAGAGATTTCGATACAAAGATTTATCTCTGTCATGTGTGAGAGCTGTAAGATGGTTTGAAAAAAATGTAAGAACTTTGAAGGTCGTGTTTTATTCTCGTAGATAAATGCCTGATAAATAAAGCCTTACCACTACAGAGAAGTGTGTATTGTTCAATAATGATGGATAATAATGGGAGCTTAAGCCTCCCAAAAAGTCTATCGAAAGTCCAACAATACATAATTTACTTTAGAATTTCATTGTATTTCCAAATCGGCTTTGTGTAGTTTGGAGACAAACCCTCAGATTTTAGATCAGTTCTGCTGCCTTCGGATGCTATGTAACAGTGTGGGCGATGGTCTAAAATCCTTTGTATATTGTAGCAATAAAAAACATAATTTCTTAATGCACTCGATTAAAGTGCAGTCCAAGTTGCAAATAATGCATCTGATCTGGAATTCAGAAGCCACAGTCAATAAAATTCATATTGCATGAATTTGTGGTACACTCACTCATTGGTGTGATATTTCGCCATATAAGGAAACCGTACAGGGTTAAGAAACGATACAGTTTAAAATGGGTTGCTGTTTGAATTCTGTCAGCTTGCGATAACTGTTTTTTTTGTGGGCTTGGGTTCAAGACTGCCAATCTCATTTACAACTCTGTCCATTTTACCGTCCAGTTCGCTACTTTAATTTGAAATCTGATTGATTGGTCATTTTGTAACAAGACATTAAAAAATGTTCATAGACTAAAGTTAACAATGGACTAACATTAATATAACAGCGGGTTGCATTATTATAAAACTGGTGTGCACAGGGTGTAAAAAACAGCTGCATGTTATCTATCAGAGTTAAATCTTGTGCATAATTTCTGCATGGCTTTGAATTTTTGCTCAAGCATTCAAGGAATCTTCAAGAGAAGGCGCAAACTACTCGTTCGAGTTAAGTTTCGTTGTGAGTGCCACGCCCAGATTTGAACTTTGCTTTTACACCCATTACCTTTTGAATTAGATGATTGATCGGGTAGTGTGGGGGTTATATTTGAATGGGTGGCGAGGTCCATTCAGTTGAAAACGTCCGCATGGATGAAGTGTTCCCACACCGGTAGAAAATTCATCGATACCGAAATATCATTCATTTTATTATTACGGAAATAAAGCTACGAGAGTGACATTAAGTACCTGTCAACCAAACCACTCAACCTCAAATCGGCTTTTCCCCCCACTCAAATTTGATCAATAAACTCAACAAAAGCTCGGTTTAACTTTATTATGCAGACTGGCATAAATACTTTGTACTAGCGGAGGATTTTAATAACTAAGTAGTGAGGAATTGATTTAACAATTAAACCTTTCTAAGCATCATTTTGCTTTTGAGTTTTACATTTGTGGAGCCACTCATATTTATTTGATCAAACAAGTTTTGACTTCGTCAGAGTCCGCTGCATTATTTTAATTCGTGGTCAGATCTACGACGAAAGAAGTTCTACCCAAGCTAACTGCACATGAAGAACCTGAATTCAGATCATTTGCAGAAATAAGAAAATAACATACACAACAAAAAGATAGTTTTGTAATGACTAACCACATATACGCAATTGTCTTTGTGACGTGTTGGACTCTTGCTTGGCAATATTTTCCATGAGGTAACCATTGTTTTGTCTGGTTTAATAGAAAATATTTAATAAACAGAGATATGTTGTTGGACATAATCATTCAAATAACTTACTATAAACTTAACTACAGACTGTTGAAATGCATCCGACGAAATTTATAGAAAAATCTACATAAGCAAAACAGATACTCGTAACAGTGAGCAGATACAAGAGTGCGTTAAATTTTCCGGCAGTCGTATCGATAATTCTATTTAAATGTGTCCGTATCAAACGAGTTAGTAAAATTGGGGGAGGATTTCCAAGCTCAAGAGTTTGAGGTTTATCTGCTGAAACATGCATGCATCTATAAACTCTAACAAAAGAGCACACCATCAGTTCTAGTGCATTGTCATAATATAATTGCTATCCATAATTCCAGTTAAAAGTATTCGTCAGTCAACACCAGTGCATATGGTTCAATGTCGTATTTAATTTAAATGTAGCCAAATTCTGCAAAAGGCTAGAATAGCGTTGCTTTAAAAAATACGAGAATTCAACTTTGACGTGAGCAGATCTAATAACTGTAAGTTTGTAGCATTGTGAAAATTTCATTAGAAATCTGTTGTGTGCGCACAAAATCGTTATGATTTCCTTTTACGACGATAGCACAAATTTTCAAAAAAAGAACTGCTAACTCAGCTCCACAAAACTAATCAGTCTATACGCTCGTTTCACGCCTATACATTTATCAGTTTGATCCCCTCTGAATTGTTGATTGTTAAGGGATGGATTGACGATTTGAAGGAATTACAAGACAATAATTTATTAGGATTTCCGGCATCTTTAAATCCAGTACAAATTACTCTGCGAGGTAAAGTCTTTCTTCTCGGTATTTATTGACAGCAAATCAAAGTTTAAAAGGTTGTGACTAGGAAGTGAGAAACAAAAATTGATTTGAATGGTAAAGATTAGTTGAGAATTTAAAATTTAGAATTTAATAAGCAGTAAGTCACAATGAATATAATTATTTGCCGTTTGTACAGCACACTCTACTGAATTATGTCATATCCAACAGAATAATTTATTTGCCATTTTATCGTACAGTTGTAAAACAATGGAATGAGTCAAGCAGCTAGCTTTTGAAGCAGGTTTGTGTTGTGACATTACTCTATTTATTGATTTATTCTTAGTGTCGTGAATCCGACGTAGGCGTTAAGTTTCGAAATGTCACCTAATTATTTTATATTTGCCAATAATTGAGACCTCCAGACATAATTAGCCGAACAATACCATGCACACAACGCATGTAATTGTACTTTTGCAAGAAGGATAATTTCTTTCCGCATCCCACTCATCCATTGTTCTAATATTGATGAACAAATTAATCCTCAAATATGTATGATTGATAAAACATGGATGAGTCACTCTGTGTAAATATTTGAAAGACGACGGATATTTGAGAAGGCAACGATAGAACAGTTATATTTACACACGCAGTTTGCATGGTTTGCGGTATTTTAGCACAGAGCAATTTGCAATGCATTCAGTCATTCATTCTATTGGCACACAAACAACCGTAATTTTAAACTTTATGTAAACCACAATCGAACAAAAAGATTTCAAATAAATCACTGCCAGTCTAAACGAGCCACATGCATTGGTAATTTTTTGAAACATTTAGACATAAATAAAAGTGAAATTTACTCTGTTGCAGAAAATCCGAAGAAACTTTTCGTCTGATTGAACTGAAGACAATTTATCGTCAAATTGAACCCAATACCAGTTGAACACGAGAGACACCATTAACTGCGTCAATGTCGTAGCAGGGCAATTTAACGTAATTCCCTGCCCTCAGGAAGAATTTGATAAGATTGTGATTGAATGTAATTCGAATGTGAAAGCGACAATTTGCGATGCCTTCACCGTAGCACAAAGTGAATTGACCCCCTGCATTTTTTGTGGTGCAAGTATTTTGTGCGATACAGAATAACAAGCTTTCGACAAAACAGTGGATAAACGAATAACTCATTATCATGACTTTTGAAATTGAAAATCGAAACGTGTGACACAAGTTTCGCAGATTATTCAGATTTCCGAAACCCTCCTGCAACGCACTCCTTACACACAAAAATGAAGATGGAAGAATTCACCTGATATGTGTTGAAATTTGCAATACGCATTTCATAAAACGCTACAATGTAAAAATTGAAAGTTTGCAAATTTGACTTTCCCAAGTACAATGAGGGATGTCCCACCGGAAGATTGATAATTATTACTACAGTGTCATAGTGTGATACCAATAATACTTCACGGCTGTCGAAATTCGACGCCAGTCGCAGGGGAAATGCAATCAAATGTGGAGCCCAGTCAAGGAGGAAGAAGATATCGGAGCACAAATGTCAGGCGTAAGTAATGCAATTTTATTTGAATTGCTTGCCATCTTCTATGCGTAATTAAAAGTTGTCCTTGAGTAAAACTGACAGTAAATTTTAATAATTAATAATTTCACAAATTAGAGATTAAGTTCAAAGCACGTAGTAGATAGGGCTGCATTTCATCCTTATGTTTGATGCCGTTGCTACTGAAGAATTGCAAACAACATCGCCTCGTCGCAGCCTTTGAGCGATACATATTAAATCCTTTGTTTAAATTTATTTTGCTTTGCGGTTCAATTTGGAATTTTTGCATTCGTCGATCTAAGTCATTGTGGTTCATGTTTCAGTCTTTGCATTATCTTAGATTTATTTTTTTTAGTGAATTTTGGTTTAGGCATGGATGCAAGCAACGTGGCTCAACCGTTGATTCAACGAACAATTCGTATTCTATTAACTTTAAGGTGCATGCAGATTGCATAATTTTTTACTTCTGTAACATCCATTTTCGACTTCGTCATCGTCACTCACTTTTCTGATACATTTCAAATTCTTATTACCTACCGTACGTTGTTTTATGCTTTGTTGAGTTGGCTGAGTCCTGGTAAAGAATTTTTTATTTTATACGCTACCAAATATTTCCAACTTCGCACTCTGGTTTAGATTTAAAGATTGAAACATTCAATCCGTCACTCGACTTTACATTCACTTTTTTAAATAGGAAATATACCACTTGATGCATTTTAACTTTAGAGTCCTGCAGCTCATTGCAATGAGAGGTCCTTTAGTCAGTCGTCGATAGCCAAGAAACTTAATCTCTACAAAGACGGCTAAATAGATATTTCAAAAACAAACTCGCTGTGAATTGCTTGCTTTGTGCTTTTTTACAATGTATGTCGCCTGTTTGTAGCTCATAGTACAAAGATTTAATGGGTGCATATTTGCAGACTTAAATTAGTCGTGAGATTGTTGGGTTGTACAGAGGATAAGTGTTGTGCTTCAATTACCACCTCGGGTTTCGTTTTCTGTGAAGTCTGTAATTGCCTGCAAATAATAGTTCAAAACATAAGTGACAAGCTCATTGCATTTGTTTGGTTGAATTGAAAGTAGCAAAATATTCTAAGCATACAGCTAAATGTGTTTTCTAGTAATTCGGCACGTTGTAAAACATAAATTGGCAGCTAGTAAAATTTGAAACGATTAATGAGCGAGTAATAAAAAGGAGTGACGTTTAATACGGGATCTACTAATTCAAGGTTTACTAAACTAACAACCAGATTAACTGAGGTTTAAAGCTGGATTGGTCGTAGAACGGTTTAAGCTCCTTTCATGCAATTAATTAATCAACCTCAATTTGTTAGCTTAACAATAACATTTTAAAAAGGAACCATCTGCCACAACTAATTTTCGCATTTTCTACAACATATTTATAATTTACAAAGTTTGAATGAGTTTCAGGCCGCAGACAAATGTCTAAATAAATATGAGTGTATTTTACATTCATTCAACTGCGTTTAAGTTTCTAGGTCATCCTTACCGCATGCATGAAGTGAATGTATTGTCTTGTTCAGTTCACCCATAAAAATATTACGCTTCCTCTTTTTGTTTAATGCACCCTGCTTAGTTTATCAAAAAAACTTATCAGCAGCAATTATCTGCAGTTACTTTACTTACTACTCGGCGAGTTTAGTTGTACTCACGCAGATTCAACATAGTGGCAAAATGCACCAACCAACTTGTAGTAATTGCAAAATGTGTAAAGTACAAATCCTGTGGCTAACTAAGTAAACTCTTGCCTTAACACTGATATTAGTTTTACAGAATTAAAACTGTAACTGCACCGACATGCAGTTTGAATAGTGTAAATTCTAAAAAATTCTACTAAAATGAACTGATTAATAACTGATCTGAGTGAGTGGCATCACCATACTAGTTCTCAATTTTAACTCCTGGAATGTCTTATACAAATAATAACTGAAGAACAATCTAAGATAAATGCAATTAATAGCAAAATTTACTTATGCACTGCCTCCACTGGTGGTTGTTTTTTGTTTTACATATATGTTTTTGCAGGGTTGTTCTCCGAAAGTTGAAGAGATTATAAGAACACAAAACAGGANTTTACTTATGCACTGCCTCCACTGGTGGTTGTTTTTTGTTTTACATATATGTTTTTGCAGGGTTGTTCTCCGAAAGTTGAAGAGATTATAAGAACACAAAACAGGACTCAAATCTATTAATTATTTTAAATTTGCAATGTTTACGGACACTAAAATATCTAGCTCGCATAAGAACCTCAAGCTAGTAAGCTCGCTAGTTTTCTGCATGCATATAGTCTGCCTTCCCAGTTCACCGAGATGAGATTGGATAAGTAGTTAAGCGGAAACCGTTATCATATCATACTGGCTACATATTGTACCTTTTTGCAACCACGTCTCATTTTAGTAGACTAATGCAAACGAATATGGTCCGATGCACTAGCTGTCTACAAACTTCATCCTAATTTTATCACGGTCCTAATCAAACCACTCTAGGATGGAAAGATGGACACATATGAGTGAGTAGCCAGTGCAATGCAATAAAAGACAAGGGATGAAATTGGCAATGTTGATTAACTCTAAGCTCATCACCAAGAGCAAAGAATCAAAGTTTGATTGAAGCTGGGATGCATGTATAGCATTTTTATAATTTGTAGACGAGGTAGTGTATGATTAGTAATCATTAAAATTTGGGTAGTTAGTTAACTGCCTGTGTAGCTACTCACAGGTCAAATCCATGCAAAACATAAAAGAATTGATTGTGAATAAATAAGAGGCTAATTACTTGAGTGAATATGCGGAAGTAGACAAGTAGCGACAATAAAGGCTGTGTGAACAATCAGTATGCAGAAGCACTTTGTTCCGTTCCAGTCAAACTGCAGAAATATTAACGAACGTCTTCATTTGGCATGGATGAAGTCTTAATGCGGAAATTAATAATGAATTAAGACATGGGGTTTATCATCATCTTTATTCCATATTCGGTATCTTGATGAGAAACCGTCAAATGCATAGACTGCATGACCATATCTAACTCTAAGTCAAAATCGTTAGTCAATGTGGACAGGGATCTATGTCACAAAGCAACAAAATACCAAGTTTTGCTGCTTCGTTGAGTATGTCCATTTTCAATGTAGGCTAATTGGACGGCCTCAGCTTCAGGGGTGATAATCATCATGTTGAATGATAGTGCAAAGTTTGCACTGCAAATTATACAGTGGATGGACTCTAGGTTTTGTATTTGAAGGTATAGGTGTACTGATTTTTTGAAATTCAACTATGCGGGGTTAGTATCTGTATCCCAGTCTGAGCAAGTGTCTCCTCCCATTGTATAGAATAATTCAACTCAATAAATAATGACACTTGATTGGAGTTAAGGCAATGTTATATCCGGTTATTTTTGTAAAAGAGTTATTGTTCTTTCTGTTCTGTTTTGTCTGAATTCTGCCCACTAAAACTCATGGATGACAGAGTGAACATATATTTTTGCTATTGGAAATATATGTATTGCAAAAAAGGAACATGTGAACTAATTTGTTTTCTTCATTCATTACTACGAAAGTATTAAATATTTAATATGCAACGATTCAGTAAGGCAAAGAAGCTAGTCGCTTTGCCGGTTCACCTTGATCTTGCCTTTGAACATTATGGAACATAAGTTATAGTAATGATTTTGGAACATGTTGTTTGCTGCATATTAGCCTTTTTAGTTGACTTACGACATTTTTGCAAGGATCATAAAAAATTGCTGAGTTTTTATTGAAGGTCGCACAGATCACTAATATGAATGTCTATAAAAATAAAAAATACTTCCGATTTGAATTTAATCTTGGAGCAAATTAATGCAGAATCAGTACAATGTGAGCAACATTGTGTAATATTATTTCCGATCCACGGCAGAATTTGGCCCTAACTTATTTAACTGACCTTGCCTCCAACACGGTTGTAGGTGGGTTTATCCAAATGTAGAATACTAAACGTGTTTAATTTGTCTATAGTTCAACAATTTCACAAAATGCCACATTCATCATTCATCGACCTTTGATTTGATGGCAATGATCTGGCAATAATCAAGTGCGAACATCGTATTACACGAGGTTTGTAAATCGTCTGGTACACAATGAATAAGGAGATCATAATATGTATGGTGGTAGGGTGGGATGTAGGAAGACTGATTAAAAAGGGAGGATTTCTTGAATGGGCGTTTTTTGTGAGTTTTTTAACATAAGTAAGTATGTAAGTATGAAAGCCATTTTACCCGTTAGGATTGGCGAAATCGTAGGACACTTCCAAAAATATATCACAAACTGACTAAATTTGGCATTGATCAACACGTTATATGTATGTTCAAAGTTGATGAAAATCGAAACAAATTGTATCAAATTATTCATGCAATAATTTCATTCTCTAATTTCCTGCTTGATTTCAAAAACTATCTACTTTGAAATTTTCTGTCATATATTACTTGGAATTTCACCTAGTGTGCAATGCATTGTTAGCTTTAAAAGCCCAGAAAAAATAACATTTACAAAACTAACCCTTTTCAAATTACAATCAGTTACTTATGGTAGGAAAATTTGCAATGATGCTCAACTTGTTTTGTTGCTAAAAAAGTAAAGTGATTTTGTAAAGTGAAGTGATTTTGTAGCAAACTAGACTTGAATTATTCTTTTTTAAATTACGAATCACACATTAATTGTATCAAAATACAGACTTCGTATCAACTACATGCCAGATATTGGCCACCGTTTTCATGATTGTGTTGATTTTTTCTGCAACAAATTCAAATAACTAAGGATTTACAGTTAGATTTTCTGTTTTGGAAAACACGCAGTGAATTTAGTGGGCTAGTAGAGTTCTCTTAATTGTAGAACTGCTCATGTCCGTATTAGTTTGGGGTCGAATGTGCTTTGTTGAAATTGACCGGAAGGACGGAAGGTGACCAGTTAACACCTCGCCCAACAAGAAGAGCTATTTGATCTGGCTTTGTCCATGACTAAATTTGGATCTATCCAAAATATTTTTTTCATTTTGCAGTATTTTTTTATGAACTGACTGTTATACTTTAATGATTGTTCCCAAAATAGCCGTACACAACTGGAAAAGGCCTTCAAGTTCGCTTTATTTTATTCATAATCACAAATAAGGTAGATACTTGAAAAAGCAAGTTTAATTTAACTTGAACAGTTCGATTTTGAATTAGAGAATACAATATTATAATAGGTATAAAATCAGTGGACACTTTTAAAAATTACAAAATCTGTTTCATTTTCAGGGCCCTGGATGGCAAACCTGGCCGTGAGTCTAATCTTCATCAGTCTAGTCTCATCTTCCCTTCCCCTTAAACTTCCTTCTGTCCACGGAGAAACAACACTTAATCGTCGTACCCTATCCAGACGAGATACTAATCCCCCATTCCCTGTCTACTCGGATGAAGCAGAATCTCCTCCCACTGATGAGGAAATAGTCACAACTACTATTCCTAGAGTTCTAAGGGGTCAAAGTCCAAGTCATGGTCAGACTCAAAGTCAAGGTGGAAATAGTGAGTCACAAGAAGAGGAAAGAACCACCACGATAAAACCACTTCCAAGGAAGACCCACGTTTTTATGAATTCCTTATTGCGACGCCCCACCAACTCCACAAACTCATTGCAATCAAAGAAGTCGGGCTCAGTTGAGATTTTGGACCAAGATTCCCAACCCACTCAACAAGTTATTCTTGGTCATTCCTCTTCCTCCTCGTCGTCTTGGGAAGAGGATGGAGAATCTGCGGAAGAGTCAGTGCCGCGAACCCATTCCACTCTGTTATCTCCACTTCCTACGAGACCCTCTTTTCCCACACCGACATCACCACGATCAAACCATGTCACCACCACCAGTCAGAGTCACAACAATCACAATGCAAATATGAATCTATTTCGTCGCAATAATAATAGTAGTAACAATCACAACGATGCAATTGCAATAGCCACAAATACCATCCGAGGAGAAAGTGTGGGGAATGAGTCAAGTAATCCAAGTTTGCGGGGGGCACGTCCCACCACATCGGTGATCCAGTTCAATCCTGGAAGTTATAATCGGGTGGTTAAAAGGAAAAAAATTACTTCAATCAGTGGCAAGGTTCGGAATGGAGACTCTGATGTTCCTCAAACAACTACAAGCTCAGTCGAATTGGGAAATGACGAGCTACCCTCGGCCACGGATAACCAGGCTGAAGATATGTTTAGTGAAGCTGCCACTACGCTTCGAACAATTGCCTACAATCATGGCGGACATCATCAAAATGGATCTCGAGCCATCGCCGGTTTCAGTAAGAAAGGCCCAGTGCGGGTTGTAGTGACGAAAAGCAGACCCAAACCAATTATTATTCGAGATCATGAAGCTTATTTTAGGAATTTGACAACAGAAATGATTCCAACTACAGAAAATAGTTTGGTGGAAGAAGACACGGCAGTGCCTGCTACTGTAGCATCTCCAATTTACAATAATAATCTGTTAGAAAATGGTCCACACCATAATGGAAATAATTTGAAGGTGAGAAAAGTAAAGGTGACAATGGGAAGAAGACCAGGTCCTGGAGTTCTGGGAACAGTGACATCCGACCACCCCGTACAAGCTGTTACTGAAGGAAATAGCGTCACTACGATAAAATTGAGCACAACAACTACAACTACAACCACCACCACAACTTCAGAGCCACCAAGGTTGACCACAACTTCGGGTCCT
>JAAXNX010001366.1:0-18324 GCA_036491905.1 Folsomia manolachei | reverse complement strand
CTACTAAATATCTTGCATTTGCTTGCTAATTTTATACCAATCATTCAACAAGATTTTTGTCTGCAAGTTGCAGACTGCAACGTGCAAGAATCTGTTCTTATGACTTAAGTATTTAGTTCCTTGTCTTATGTTGGGCATGATTCATGTACAAATCTGTATAAGCAAACAATCCTAAAAAATGAATTATGGGAAACTTTCCAAATTCCAGAGACAGAGAAAATGTAAACACTTTCCAGCTCCAGCTTGCATCTGGCAGATTCTCATAATCTTAAAACAGTCTCATCACGACACTGCAGGGAACAACTTTTTCAGGAAAAGGCTGCTTTATGCAATTACTGACGCTATTAGAAAAGCTAATTGTTCTTCATCTGCAGGAAGAGAGAGCACTGCTTGTAGTGTAAGAAAAGTTTATTTTATTGAAACCCGTACAGAATCCTTGGTTCTTCTCATATTTTAGTGCAGTTTGTTACTAGTTACGGTCCAATTACTGTGAATATCTGACAAGTTTAACTTGAGGGAGGTCAAGTTTAGTGCACAAACAAAGTTGACAACTTGAAGACACGGATTGACACATGGAGTCCATTGCAAAGTTTGTTCGAGTTCTCAAATTACACATTTTTGGAACTAAACTATGTAAATTACTACATGTTGTGTCCTTTTCTGTTTCAGTAATGCAACCTAATTTTTCGTGAACATTGTCTCTCTCAGAGTGCTTCTAATAGCTCTCTTCATAGGCCACAAATCTTACAAAATTCACTAGAGCCGAAGAATGCAGGCTCCCTAATTTTATGATTCTTTTGCGAGTAAAACACGCGTCTGCTTGTGAGGTTCATATGTACCACTCCGGCAAGTTATGCATGCTTCTCCTTACTCGAAACTTTCTGTCCATTGTCTCAAAAATGCTGGAAAAGTAATAGTCAGATGACTGTAATATTTTAAATACGTAGTTCAAAAGTCCAGACTTAAAGAAATAAAGTCAATAAGCAAATGGTAGCCTCATAAATTGTCTATTTCGTGCATTGTATAAGGCCACTCTTGTTGTATGAGGAATTGTCATTTATGGGCTCGACTCCAGTTTTTGTTTCGCTTGATGCCTTCATTAAGCATTAGTTTTCAAATTGCAAAATCTCAAATACTCCTTGTTCTGGATTGGACTCAATTTCAATGAAACAGCTAATTTAAATTCTGGTTATAAAAAAATGATTACGACGACTCGTCATGATGCAACCACATCAGTGTAATAATTAAAATTCCATGTGAGATTTGTTTGTATTGTCTTCCGAATTCCGTAGGACGATTGGTGCCATTTCATTACGGTCAGGCAGATGCAAGAAAACACTTTTCAAACAAGAAATTATAATTTCGCACATTTAGGTTATGTCACGCATCGAATTGCTCAGATTTAGTGCAGAATAGGATTATAATAATAGTTTAATAGTTACTCAATAAAAGCAATTCGAAGCAGATTGTCTCATTTTGTAAATGTACGCATAGAATTTTGGCAAATTCTTTTGTGTTTATTTTTCATTTAACAAACCACAGCTACCCAGTACCAACTTCAATAACGTGGTTGACGAACTAATTGCATAGTGTGTTGGTTTTTCTCATTACATTCATTATCCGACCTGATTTCTTGCGAAGCTCAATGTCTTGATAACATGATGACTTGTGTTTCCAAACCACAATTATTGCATTTCATTTCAGTTTGTTGGGAAATATAGAGTGAGGTGGGTGGCAGTTGTTACATCTGTCGCCCATTTACAACATCCATACTCTTTCTTCAGTATTAATAAATCTGTCTCAAGTCTCAACTTCACCCCTTTACTTACCTCCGGCTTTTTCTGATCAACAAAACGGGATCAAAGCTCTGTTCGGGTGAGAACTTCTGAAAAGGTCTCGGGGTTAATTCTCATCTATCTACTGAACAACCCCACAGCACCGGATCGCATCAACACCAAAAGTTCAAGTTTAGTTAGTTGGTGCAGCAAATGCAAAAGAAAACATTTATGATTTATTAGCTTAACAATTTACGTGAGCCCAGCCTAGAGGCTGTTCTGTTACAGTTTACATTCAACGAGCCAAACAAACTTTCTACTACAGCGTCTGAAAATTGACTGGGAAGAAACTATTCGAGTTTTGGTGCAAGGAATAGGTTCCAATGGTGTCGGTGTAGAACGTGGCACTATTTTATATGCAAAAACCATTAAAATATTGTTCCAACAAAGTGCAAGTGCAGTCGCAGCAAGTGCATATGTAAAGCAAGCATTAACAGCTAGGGACGCAGAGATGAGAATGGGGCGACAGTTAGAATTTGACTGGCCATTTGTCATTTTGTGAATTTATCCAGATTCATTCAATCCAGTCTACAGTACTTCCCGAGTTCTGTGCAAGTTAAGTAATGTAACTTGATAAATGAACAAAATATTAATAAATATCCCACCCTGCCCTGAAATACATGCATACACAGAATGGTTGATCGTAAATGGCTATGCAACAGCAAGATTAATATATTACTCACATGGAAGTGCCTTTCTGGGGAGCCTTTGATAGATAAAGAAAAGGACAATTTATATATACAACTAAAAGTTTTATGTTTTTATCCTCCCTTCGCAAAGAAAGGGACAATTCGTTCGTCCATTCATTCATTCATCCGGTTATTTCATGAATGTAATTTGATTCGTTCCAATTGATGGGAGGACTGTGAAGGGTACACAATTTACATCGTTGATTAGCCAGCTTATGTGCATATATCAGCCAGTCCAGTAAAGTGGCTGGATGTGGAACTCTGATTAGCTCTTTCTATCTCTGACTAAAAATCGTTATAAATTCGAAAATACATTGGGAATTAGTGCACAAACAAAACATATATGTAGAAGTATGTAATATGCGACATAATTTAATACTTTACAATGTTGATTTTGATGAGTTTTCACCCCTTTCATCCTCCCCAAGTCCTCCTTCCTACCCTACATACGATCTAACTGTTCTCTCAATCATGCAACATTTATTTCCATGAATTTTGAACAGTTTATGAGTTCAAGTTGACTTTTCAAACAACGAAATCCATTCGGTTCATCTCATCACGTCGTTGCGTCTCATCAACCAAAACCGACCCGACCCGGTTTGGACTTTGGGGATTCCTTTTCTATAACGTTTGTATTTCCAGTAACAAAACTCTGCATTGCTAGCAAACTGCCGGCTAGGGCTTTAGGGGAATGAAATGAATACGGAGGCTTTGTCAGTATTTTATGATTTTATTTCCATTTCCCTTCCGATATAGGATGAGATCCGTCTACGAGTGGGTGATAGATAAGTCTTAAAGTCAAATAATGCTTGGGTCTGTTGGGTTCCTGCATTTATGAGAATGATATGTCATTTATGTTATGTTGTGCATGTTTATGTTATTGAAATCTTAGACGATATGCGGGAATTGGACTGTTCAATTGCAGAGTAATGCAATCCCTTTATGAGATTTATTGTAAATATTATGAATCAGAAATCGTCCAACTATTACCATTTCCATTCCATGCTGGCTTACCCACAACTAAACTAACCGTTCTCCCTCTTTGGTTTCGGATGTGTTTGGATTTACTTACTGACTCTTTTATGCACTTGCTTCTAATTCGAATTCTGATCTCCCATTATTTTTCTTATTTATCCCCCACAGATACGGAATACATAAGCGACTGGTTGGGTGTGGGGTGTAGGCCCTTCTGCCTTCATTCCCATGAAGAAGAGTCAAAGTCAAGATAATTTTGGAAGGATCCAGTTCAGTCATCATTTTGTTGGTGAATGGTTACATCCTAAAGTGAGAACTATGAACGGACACTAAAAAATCATCCTGCTGCTCCTGTAATATTTCTTGACCAAAATTTACTGACCAAATGACCTTTCAAGGTTTAAATTTCTCAACTACTGAGAGTGTAAGTGAGTATTGAAACGTCAAGTTCAAGTTTTGTAATTGTATAAAAAACGTGTTCATGGAATAAAGCGTCACGTCTAAAGGTTAAGTGTCGTTGTCATTGTCTATCTAGTAGTTAAAATTAACAGGGCATAGTATAATAGTTGTGCTCAAGCCCTTATGTTTGTTCCTAAAATCCAAGAAACCTAAACTTGGAAGGTTCAAAAATGTTTAGCAGGTGTGCTTGTAAACACATTTGAACATCTAACGTGGTGTGAGTTATTGTTAAGCATTCCAGATGAATTTCTAAAAAAAAGTTGTTGGTGTCTCACATTTTATAAATTACTGGACAGTTAGTGCCTGTGAGAAAGTAGGGCGTTCTCCTTTAAGTTAAATGGATTAGGCACTGTAAAAACTAATTGGCCAGACGCTGAATAAGTATTCTAAGAATTACATGAACTACATCTGAACATTGGATCACGTAGAGAGAATTCGTACGATTTCTCCGGTGAATGCACTGAACCGTGCTTCGTATTCTGCAGTGAAACCTAACAAATTGAAATAATTTTTACTGTGTAGCACAATTAATTCAAAAATTTAAAAACATGGGAAGCGAAATGACTCTCAGTTTGCAGAAACGTCCTCCAATCCCTCCCAAATCCAGAATTCCCAGCAGAACCATTTCTCCTTCAGAATTCACACCTCGATTTCGATCTACCACTCCAACTCCAATACCAATAAGACTAAGCCAAACCATAGACCAGAACTCACTTTCTGCATCTGCAACAACTACAAATTCACCCAACTTTGGTTTTGGTTTTCGACTTAAGCCTTCTTCATTGCCGCCTTATTTGGCAACTTATAGTGATACTTGTGCTGTTTATCCATCACAAATATCGTCAACCATCGCCATATCACTCAACACAAACAGGAAACCAACAATGCCTCCGCCTACAATGACGAATAATAAAAATAAAAGTGTAATTTATAAAAAGAGCCAAGACCAACAACAAAGGATTCAAAAAGAGAAACGGAATAACTGCAGCAATGGCCATCAACTTGCCTCGTTTGAGCCACCATCAACTTCAACAGAGGAATCTCTGCCCAATCCGTCGACATCCAACGGTCACAAAAGCCTTGAGCTTGAACCATCTCAATCTCAATCTTTATCACGGGCTCGGATCGGTTCTTTGTCCGTGGCAGAATTGGCTACAAGATTTTTGGCTACAAGATTCCTGGAGGAGAATGTCAGGAACTGCATCAAACCACGGATATTTCCGGTCTGTTTTCCCTTCCTGTCATTTTATTACTTGTTCATGCAATATAATTTTTCATGACATTTCATCAATTTCCTGGGGGAGTTACTCCATTTCTTGTATTCTACTCTTTCCTGTTGAGTAAACTAGTGAAAGAGAGAGGAAAATGGAAGTAACTGCATTATTTGGATAAGACTTTCACTATTCGTCAAAAAGCAAACACAAATATATTGTCCACATGAAGTTTGAGTTTCCTTATTGACTTCTGAAGACTGAGACAGGGAACGATATCTTTATTGGAAGCATATTCATTCACCGCAGCTATTTCTGCAGCATTAATATTTCGATAGTTGATTTCATCGGCGTTTTACAAATATTTTTTTCAGTTTGTACCGGGCGAGGGTATTTTAAAGACCGATGCAGTTCGATTGTGATTGAATCAAATAAAAATAGATGATGTTTTTGAGTTTATTTTAACGTTATGTAATATGCTATTATTCGATGTCATTGAAGAAATTGCTGGAGCTTTTTTTGGTCACAGTGTTACTCATGAATCGTCTCAAATTGCCTCCATTCTATGCACTTCCAATGATTTCGACTGCACAGGTTCACTATAAAATGCATTTGGTATCAATTGAATGCATTTTATGTCGACGTTCTAAAATTGAGGTTAGCTTTATTACAGCCTAATCCACCTCCAGTTCAGGCTATCAATTCCACGAAATTTTTTTATGAAAGATCGTTGCAACTGCAATTCTGTAAAATGGAATTAGATAAATCTGAATGGTTAAACCAGACCATCTCCTCTGTTCCCGATATTTACGAATGGTCATCTTAAGCATTTCAATGAATGCATTTTTCCATTCTTTCGCCAATAAAATGGTCATAAGTTTCTTTTGTTATTATGCACTTCTAATCAGATTAGGTAGGATTATTAGGCTGAACTCACATTTTCAGCCAGCATGTTTCCATTCATCGGCTGAATTACAGCCACGCAGCAGTTCATGACGTGATGTGAATTTCTGCTATTGAGCCAGCTTCATTTTCTTCAAGGAATTGTTCCTTGATTTTGTAACATATCTTTCACGCTGTCGCGTGAACGCACTACGAAGACATGCTGTGGCTTTCGCATAGTGGCAAATTTTACTTATCCAATTAGAACACGGCTTCAAAGTAATTAGCAGAACAAGAAAATTCACTAATTCCCACTCTCCCAGATGACATCCTTTAATTATGAACATGTTCAGAATCCCAAATAACTAAAGAAGCCAAAGCTCTTTTCCTGTCCAAATCTTGAGTTACATAGCAGATGGATTAGCTGGCTGGTGGTGGTTTTACTTTTTGTGTTGGTGAAAGTAAGGAAGAATGCGAGTCTGTCGTAGTCACGCATCATGCGGGAGAAAGTTGGATAACTTTCTCTCGTTCTCGCCTTTTTGGTCTTTTAATGGTGGATATTGTATTGTGCAATTTAGATGGAGAGCACGTCATTCCCTGGCAGTGTTGAAAGGGTGCCGACTCCGTTCGTCTTCACTTCAGAAGCTCGAATTCATCACCATCGGCGCCTACAATTGGGAGACGTTGCGGACAAATTGGTTCACAGCTCGGGTTCATTGGCGACGACGACAACAACTGCCACGGCCAAGGCTGTTTTTTCTCAAAACAGGTATGTGCTCGGCATTCTGATTCTAATCTTTTACAATGTACTTTTACTCATCATTTCCTTCCGGCCTGGTGCCTTTTCTTGCATTTCAACTATTGTATGTAAAACATAAATAAATTTGAAACGTGGGTCGGGATCTGAATCATCGTCTTGAACTTTCTACACTTTGCAATAGTAATAATAACAACAATATTATGATGTGCATGGCAAAAAAATGAATCAACCCATCTTTGTCACCTTCGCCAAGTCTTCTTCTTCCTGTTTTGATGTTCTCAGCCAAGATTTATTAATGCACAAAAAACTTAACACCGAGCAGATTCATACAACTAATAGGCGGCATCTGTCCGCAGATTCATTTTAAGAAACCTATTCACCCACAAATTAAATTTTGCACAAAAAAGTGCGAAAGTTTCAGAATTAATAGGCATCATCTATTACAGAGACTCAGTTTGCACATGCCAACAGCAAATATGTGATGATGCTAAAATCATCACCTCGTTCCTGCCTTTACTGCACTTGTTACATTGTATCAAACACCAGACCAAACTACTGATAAACTGCCAGGCAATCAATGGACCACAAATTCCACCCACACGCATTCATTTCCCATCAATAAATTAAACAAAGTGCACATTTGGATTGCATTACAACACATTAACGCACTCAGTAGAAACTGCATGGAAATCTTTAAATCTTTAGGGTTCAATATGATTGCCAACGAATTTTTTATGGTGCGTTTCGTCCCTATTTACATGACTGTTATGGGATACTTTTAACCCATAAAGGTTGTAAAGTGGAGGGGGCACGCGTACGACTTTTTTCTTCTTGGGTTAGGCATTGTTTCTAGCCATGAACATGTAAATAAGAAGAGAATGTGGCTGACGGAATATCTGGGCATGGATGTTGTATTAATGAAGTGCATTTGTGCATGTGCGTTGGAATTATAATGGACGCATTTCTAGTTGGCCGGAATAAGAGAGGAATTTTGCTGAGCGTGTTTACAACCCATTTTTCAACACTTTATCTCTTGATTTAACTTTGGACTCATTCATTCTTATACACGACTTATGAGTTATCATTATTGCCATTGTTTTTCTTAAGCCGAGACGTAGGAAGAGTTTTCAGTTGGTCCCATAATTGAGTGACATTTTCATTGATCCACTAAACTAAGCTGGGAATGATTTTGACCACGATAACTAACCCACAACATTCTCTGAGCAAAGCGTTTCGTGAAGCATGGTTTGTTTGCAGACAGAAATGTGCATACCTACGTAAATTTTGTTTCAGAATTTGGTTTGATATTTTGTTTGGGGAAAGTTTTCAGCTTTCTCTTTCTTGCTTCATGGTGGCACGGAAGTTGTTGCACTTAATGAGAGCGGACATGCAAATTGTTGGCTTTGGAGCAAAGTTGGAAACTGAATGTTTTTATTTTAATTTAGGTTCATTGCAGTCATTCATTTATGATATTATTGGAAGTTTATGTGTTTCAAAGAATCGACCACCAACTGTTATACAAATGTATGTGCATGCAATTTTTCAGAAAACCGATTTTCAGATGTTGTCAAGCTTTCACCTATTGTTTAGCACTTGGATAATTTATGTTAGTTTCATTTACGTTAGTTTCATTTGGGGTTTTTTGAAATGTACAAAGTTCATGCGTTGCAGTTTGTGGACTTTTTTTAGCTCAAATTAAGGCATATGCAGTCGTCTAATCCATCGAAAACTTAAAAAAAAGTCTTAGCTTGATTTGGCCGTGATAGATGATTACATTTTAGATCAAAATATTATTTTCCTTTGAAAGCGGTTTATTTGATCATTAATTTCAAGCCAATAGATATCTCTCACTAATTAATCCGTTGAATGGTCCAGACACTGCATCCAATCTGACCAGTAAGTGTTTTTCATGCGTTCACAGTATTGCTTCAAATTCACCAACTCTTCTGCACAAACATTTCGCATTTTACAGTTATAAAATTTTATAATATCCAAATCTGCACAATGTTTAATTTAGAAACTTACTCTCTATAAGTTTTTCATAAGGTGATCCAGGTGCAGCCCACAGCATCTGTGACAAAACCCCGAAAATAGCGCAGTCCTCCTCACAGGGAACGTCCCCTCCGAAAAATGGTTTGCTCCCCAAAATATTTGAGGCTGCAACCAAATCATCACTGGCCATTTCATGTTGCTCAGATAAGGTATGAAGTCCAAATCCCTGAGTCTCGAGGGACTTTTTAATTCTTCTTGAGAGAAAGGAGAAAAAAGGTCGGTATGACATAGGGATTTTCATGAGATCCTTGATAGCACTTAAATTCTCCACCCAACGCCATGAAGCCAGACCCCTTTAAGAACATTCAATTTTCGGATATTATTTAGTGTCTAATTGCCGACAAGTAATGAACGCTCACATGACGCAGTGATTTTCTAGCATGACGCGAACCGAGGTGCTAATGGCCAATTGCTCCTTACTAACTTTTTCGTTCAATTTTGGATTCAATTTCCTAAAATATTAAGACATGCATTTCTGTGATTATACTGTGCAAAGCAAAGTTTCTGTCAAAAAGTCAGCCTGACTTTTTAAGGAATTGCATAGCCAGATGCGAGTCCGCGACATGTGTGCCATTGTAAGTTATCCATGGGCTTTTGCCTTTGGCTCCCATTGGATCTTTGGGGTCAAACTGCAATTAAGTATTACAAATTAATTATGTTATGATGAGTTGTGTATTTCGGGGTGAGTTGAAAATGGGTCCATACTTCGTACGGGATTTTGGCCATTCGCAAAAATGTCTCCAATTTTAGGCAATAGGGCGAGATACTGGGAAGCGTTTTTCCCCTTGGGACAGCATGTAAAATCACCTTATTTTTGGGGGTGTTGTTGTACTTTTCGCTACAAAAATAAAATATGCTAAAAGATTTTTAATACTTGTAATCATTACACAACAAGGAATGACTTACAGCAGCTTCTCTGTTTTCCAAGTCTTGTAGAACTCCCACGCTTTCTTGACAATATAGTATAAGCCGACAAGCAGAACTAAATTTGTCAGAGAAATATCCACTGAACAACAAGCCATTTTGAATTTTTTAAACAATACGAAAATTAATTTATTCTTCTTTTCTAAAAACCAAATGTACAGTGCCGATTGTTCAGCTGGAGATTAATTGAATGATTCCATATAGTTGGTCGAGCTTAACCTTCAGTTTTTTGTTCCCTATGTAAACTATGTACATATGTCATTATCATGGCGATGCTGGCGATAACGTTGGTGTAATACAACGGTGTGATAAAAAAACCACTTCATTCAAACTTTCGAGTGTTTTGTGTAAGCTTTTTTGTAATTAATGAATCCTATACTTTACATGACAATTAAACCTTGAATTTAGTTTAAGCAAAAACATCAAACATAAGCATTTTTTAAGGTAGCTGGCACTCCAGCTCTTTTAGAATCTTGATTTTTAATTCAAACCTCTATTCCAATCTTGCCAGCATATATCACTCATGTCTTTTTTTTGCTCGTTATAGTTATTTGGAATAAATAAATAAACCTTGCAAAAAAATTTAGGTTGAATTAGTTATCAATGTTTATTAGAAATGTGTTTTTATCATTTGTAGACTTACCTAATCCGTACGTACCTTTTCCTATCAGCACTTTGGCGTTTTTGGGAGATCTGCCATTAATTTACGACATTATAAAAAATTTATGTATTCCAATCTAGGAATAGGAATCGACCACCAACTGTTTCATTTGCAATTTTTCAGGAAACCGATTTGCATACGTTGTCAAACTTTCACCTTTTGTTTGGTGTTTAGATAATTTATGTTTGCTTTCAGTTGGGCTTCTTAAATGTGTTTGTATTAGAATAGCTATAAACTTCCTTTTATTAGTGTTAGAAGAATTTTGTATTTGTTCTGAAAACTGAAAACAATCTCGTGCAGCATTAGAGTTCTTTGCTGTTAGTTGCTTTCACCCTCAAATGATCTTCCTGCTCAGAATTCTGTCGGACAGTTTGGATAAATGGCAACTTAATAGCATCGATGATTGCTCTTGGACTCCAAACTTGGCTCCCCTCCTGTGCAATAAACATAAGTCGGATCGGCCCGGGTGGAAGACTTTGATATAAAGGTTAAACTTTCTTCAATGCAACGCAATGCAACAAAATCCCCAGTGGACTGAACAATTGAATATTACGAGCCAAACACACATTTTCTTTTACTTCAAGTTTTATCCAGTAGCAGCCCCCCGATGTCAATGCCATGTTACATAAAAGCCAATCAACTTTTCCATGCACCGCAAACTGAGTCAACTTGAGTGGAAGGTGGGAGTATTCCCTAAATTGATAGCAATTAATGGAGCAAACTCTATTAAATTTTCTCTCTTTATTGAGACTCATAAATCATCAAGGGTAATTACTGTCCAACCCCCAATGGTGACTTACTGCTTTCTTAGTGACTACCAGCAATGGGTATGTATAATATTTGTGGTAGGCAACCTAACAAGATTCCATTGCCAAGAAGCAAAAAGCCGACCAAACCAAAGAAAGAAACAAACAAACCGAGCAAAATCACCCAATATTTAAGCGATGGGATGGAATGGATGGTAAACGGCATAATTGACTCTTGGTCTGAATGCATCACAACTTTTTTTTCTCCTCTAGCTTGACTTCTAAATTGACTCGTATGCAGTGGCAGTGAAATGAAAATGAACTGAACATGGCATCAATAAAGAATAGCTTCATTTTCGGAACGGATCGAGAAACACGAGAAAAAAAGTTTATTTCCTGTTCCAGTCCAAACTCTATGAGTTAGATATGTGCATGAGGTACTTCTAAGAGAGAAAGCAGTTTCACTCATAAAACAGATTGAGTGAGAATGTTTCAGAAAGTCATTCCATACCATGGCCAAAATACTGGTTGAGATACGGCTTCCGGATGTAGAACAGGAAAAACGGAATTTATTCGGTCAACTTATTCTTGGCTTGGTTATCTATCCTTGTATCTTATTCCTGAGAAATTTCTCGTTTCCTTCCCATTGTGGTTCTCTGAACAGTAATTCATCCTAATTTGATTTTGCCTTTGTTGTAATGGGTGAAAGCATTCTACGAATTTTGCAACCCATTCCAATGGTAGCGTTGAAAGCTGTAAGAGTTACTCACAAAAATTTCATGGGATTTCGAAATGCATGGAATTGTCTTTCTGCTCCAGCCTAAGTGATGAATTTCTCAATCGAATTAAATCCGAAGTCTCGCAGCATTCTGCAGTTTACTTCAATTCGATCAATTAAGAAAAAACAACCCGTGATTTGTGATGCGCCATTGACATCCCATATCCCATTGAGTTGTCATCTCACAAATTTTCTTTCTTTTTTTGGGAGGGGGGACCTGATTTAGATTTTCGCTCTGAAATCGTCACGGTCTTGGTTTTGCATTGTCGTCGTGGTCGTGACATTGCCACTGCACCCTTACTGAGATTTCTTTCTTTTCCTGTGTATTTCAATAACATTAACTTGAACTACAAACCTCCCTTCTCGTTGCAACCGACTAAATGTAAAAATTCGGTATAAAAGAAACGGAAAAGGTGCAGCAGCAAATGCAGTCGAGTTGCATTGTCATTTATTACAGAAAATGGAAAAGTCCTGAGTAGATGAATGTAGCGGCACATTTCATTTCTTTGTGTAATGTTGGCTATACTTTAAATGTCTGTCTTGACTTCAGACTTAAACGACATTCCACCCCTTTCCTTCAATTCTGGGTGGATGTTGGATGAACATGCTCCGAGAACTGAGAGAATTTAAAAAGTTTAGGAATGAACATGAAGGTACTGGGCCGGATATGCAACAGAGTTAGAAAAACATTTGGAGAAGAATGGAAATTATTCTGTCCAACTTCCTCCTCCCTGGAGTCAAGTTTACATAAAATGACAATTGCCATGATTTAAAAATAAAATTTAAATCTCTTGTCTCAAGACTGTTTAATTCTTCAATTATCATTATGGGTTCCTTATAGTGGAGGAAATTGAGTAAGAATATTAACTTATTTCCGTGAATCGTGAAAAAATACATTCAGGCTGCATTATGTATGCTTGCACAATACGAGTACAATTAAGGACCCAGGTGCAAGAGGGTGCTATTTTATCTTCATTTACCTTCATGGAAATTGATAAACTCGAATAATTCTAGTTTCAGGGTGTTTTCAATACTTCACAAGGAGCTAAAGGCAATTAAATTATTGCAACAAAAATTATTCTACTTTGTGAAATACTTGTAATTCATCTAAAAGTTATTATGGTGTCGATTATGTAGTCAAAACATGATTTGAAGAAGGTTATCGTCGTTGAAACGGAGACAGAGTAGTAGTCGCCGACCTTAACTTTGAGCGTTCTGCAAGAAATTAGAACTCTTCTTAAATTCTTTTCCTTCGTCATACTCCACGATGTCAAGAAGCTTGCGGCTATATCAAACATTTGACTGGACACTTGCAACACTCCATACGCACATGTTATACAGTCTACAACTCCGAATGGATAGGTTAAAATTCCTGGGAATTCGTCAATAAACTTTTGATTCATAGAGCGGATCAGAACAAATCCGCACGGAATTAGAGCTGACCAGTTAATCAGTTTACTCAAGGGTATTGCAACTGGGGCCATGACATCGTTGAAGATGGCTGTCAATACTTGTAGAGAACGGTAAATTTCCAGTGCCTTCTCTGGGCGTCTCAAGTCATCCGTTGTAGATTCAGAGTCGTTGTGATTACTACGGGATAAATACAATATTCACATAACAAGGATTTTGTGACACTGCTATAAATTTTTAAAACATAAAACACTAACTGAGATTCTTGTAGCCAAAAAATTACGCTATTCGTGTGTGCCACCATTATCCAGCCAATCAACAAATAGACTGCAAGTATTTGTCCCACAACCACAAATTCCTGCAAAATGCAACTATTTAACAATAGAATAATCAACGATAATAAACCAGAGTTCACCTGAAAAGCTCCAGGAATCAGAAAGTACCAGGGTTGATCCTTGGCATACACGTAGCTATAAAGGTACCACGGCTGAAAAGGCATCACCAGAAATAAGCAAGTAGATATGAATACTTGGGTGATATTCGTTCGAACGGAAACATTGAGGAAGACTTTTCCAATTGTTGTGAAACTTTCCATATCAATCAAATATTTTTCTGAAATGCATGCAGAAAGATTTAGCAAGATCTATATCTATTCATAATATCTGAAGTTTAACTCGTATTCGGAATTACTTACCCACATATTTCTTATTAATGGTTAATAATGTGTTAATATATCTTCGAATTTTATCCCTATAATTTAGCATGCAAATGTTCAAAGTGATAGCGTAAGAGTACCACAGAACTGAGAACGAGTTCATAAAAATGGGTCGGTAGCTTCCGTCTGAATCGACATGCATCCTTGTGACGAAACTATAAACCTGAAACATTGTTATGCATACTGTCTGAAAAGCTAAAAGAGTCCATATAATTTTCCAAATTTTTTCAAATCCTTGACTAAATTTATCAACTTGGTGCGTTTTCTTATTCCACGTCCACGGAAATGCAAAGCTAAGTATTCCTAAGGTGAGAATGCTTTTTAGTCTGGGTATGAGTATTTCATCAATTAGGACGGGACAAGTGTCAAGTTTAGATTTTGAAAGGTCCGATTTTGTGGAGGATGGTTTCCGTGTAATGCTTTTGGCGTAACTCAAACGCTTTTGAAAGTTGTCAGTGTCAGAATTTGGGATGGAAAATGCAGGATCACGAGTCACCCTTGAAGTATTAGGACGGCTGTAATAAGTTGAATTGGTAGGTATTTGACCACTTTCTGCTGGATTGTGAACGTGAACATTGGGAAGGTAAAAGTCGGACTCAAATTGGTATTCTGAGTCGTCATCCTGATACATTTTCCCAATGTCAAATCTGTCCAGTCTTTCATCGTATTGGATGATTGTCAGTCCAGTTACCTTAAGATTATAAAATGGATTAGTTTAACCCGCAAAATGTAATCGATATGACTAAAATAAATAAGTATCTGCACTGTTTACTTTTGCTAGATTTCGTTTTCTTTTTTTCTTTAATCCGCCAGCCGTCTGCATCGTATTTTGGATTAACGTTTGGATATTTTGATGTTAACTTTTTTTTGGAGTAAACGGAGTTTTAATAGACGATAGAAGACAATCCCGTTTTTGCAATGAATGCGTTCCGACTACCCGATGAAGACTATATGACAACTGCTTTTGTCCCAAAATAAACCCCGTTGCGCAAATGGTTTCAACGAACTTTAATTTTAAAGTCCGATCAGATAAGCGAGGACGGGTCACGCTCACGCCATCTCTTTCGAAGTCCATAATTTGAACATTTAAAATGTTTTAAGTGTAATCGAAGATCCTAAATAAGTTAACGGTTTATACAACAATCAGAAGGGAAATTAAGTTACTTCCAATAGTACTGAAAGTTGACAACAGCGTGGCTTAAAGACATTGATTGAGCTGCATTAGCATCGTTACCATTTGAGAGTATTTAATAAATTATTACACACCAGGCCGGAAAAGGTGCGATCGTTTCATTTCATAAACTCGTCATTTAGTGAAATATACTGCAAATTTTTCGCAAACTGATTAAATTAGCTTTTCTTGGCCGTTTGAAATAATTACTTTATGATTTTTGGTTTGAAATAAACATGCAATTTTCCAGCAATGCCATAAATGTGAATATGACCATCCAAGTCAGCTCGAATTTCTTCAACAGCCGACCATCATATTGCAAATGAAAAACCAGTTTCATTTGCAAAAATAAAAGGATTCAATAATTTAAAACTTGTTTTGTGTCCGTGACTTTGACAAGTAGCAATTATCAGCTCAACCTGACATTGTACTCTTTGTCAATTTAATGATTATTTCAAGCCTCGTTGGCGTGTTAAAGAAAACATTAATGAAATAGCCCCCTGCTTTTTTCATTTTTCACATCAATTAAAGCATCAAATCTGCAGGAGTAGAAGTTCTAGGTATAATCAAGGATATGTTCTCAACTCATTTAAATCTAATGAATTCGCTCTACAAGATTACAGATATTATAGAGCAAAAGACATCAACCGATCCATTGCATAAATGATATATGAGGATGATTTTGCAACAACTCTGAATCGGCCGAAAATTGCATTACCTTGTAATATACACTTGATTAAATATACACTTGACAATCACCATGTGTAAGGTCACTCAATCACGCCAAGGTTAGATTTCTGGAGTAGCAAGCGTGATATCTAGGCACATTTGTATAATGCAACATATTTTTAATGGTGATTAAGAAAAAAGGTTTTTTGCTTTGCAATTTTTGACATTGCGTGACACTGGAGTAACTGGATTGTATAAGAGCTGATTCTGCTGGTGATGATTTTATTCACTATTTTCCTTCATATCACATCCATACATTTATCTGTATATAATTGCATTCAATTCAACTTTATTCTCCTACAGCTGTATAGATGTTCTGTATACTTAGTTAAAATACAAGTATTACATAATATGAATGTCTATATTTCCACTAGTTGGGTCCTGCTTTCAATGTCTTGCATAATATGCGATTCGTGCATATTTAAGTTTTGACCATCAGTAATCAGTTCGCATTGGTGGTATCAGCAACTTGCTCTCGAGTTCATATATTATTATTCGGTATCTACATACAAACTAAAAATGGGGAGTAGAATTGATGAAATTATTCCAATTGTTGATTTTGCTCCAATATCCGGAAAATATGAGGATTTGAGCAGGTCTGCATTTGAGAAGGTAGCCCAAGAATTCGGTTCAGCAATGACTTCTGTTGGATTCGTCTATGTGAAGAATCATCAAGTTGATATAAAAAAGGTGAGAAATTATCCATGATGATGGTTTCTGTAATTCAAGTTAAAAATTAAATATTGCACACGTAATTAATTTTGTCCGCTCTCTTTTAGATCGATCACATTCATGAACTTTCCAAAGAATTTTTTCATTTACCCACAAATGTTAAAAACAAATACCGAAAAACCGATCCACCAGAATGCTTTCACGGGTAAGTATGTTCTTTCTTGAAGTAATTCACTATGTCCGACAACTGACTAAACCACATAAATTCATTTTTAGATATGCCGGACCAGGTGACGAATTGTAAGCTTTGTAAACTCATGTAAATCCATTGTAAGTTAACTATAACAAATTGTAAACATTTGTTAGGTTAAATGAGACTCAAAAAAATTCGACCGAACTGAGGGAGTTCTACGATATCTGGGGATTTGAGCAATACTCTGAGAAACACTTCCCATCCGAAGTTCCTACATACAAAGCCGCATTCGATGCCGTCCGTCCTGATTGTCATCAGTTGGCCAAAAAGTTGCTCCGGTGTTTAGGAATTTTCCTAAAATTGGAAGATGAAGAGTTTTTCATAAAAGCCCACAAATTCTTGGACGATCCTTCAATTCAGACTCAAAGTCAATTTCGAACTTTGCACTACTACCCAATGGAACCCAATGATGACGGCATCCCTCCAAATGCTATTCGTTGCGGAGAGCATTCTGATTGGGGAACAGTTACAGCATTATTTCAAGACATGGTGGGTGGGTTAGAGGTCAAACGGTTGGATGGGACGTGGATGGAGGCAGTGCCAATTGAAGGAACCGTTCTGGTAAATGCAGCACAGCTCTTGGAACTCTGGTCGGCGGGGATTATCAAAGCCACGGTAATAGTGTAGCCTGATGTATGTACGAAATGTCAGTCACACTATATTTGTGAATTATTGTTTTATATTGCAGCCCCATCGTGTCCGAATACTTGATGAAGAACGAATTCGCAAATCGGCGAGACAGAGTTTCATTTTTTTCATCAATCCGGATGGCCCACACATTGTCAAACCTATTGTGCAATTTCCACCAGGGGAAGAAAAATATCGGAATAGAAAACCACTCGAAGCATATTCTCATTATAAGCGGCTCATCGCGGATGCCACAAAACACTACTGATCAACGACAAAAATAATGCTTACTTTTCGATTTGGTTGAAAAATAGTTTGGTTACGGTACAATTGGTATTCTTTGCTTATATATGTGTCTTCAAGCGTGCATATCTTTTTCCAGTATTAATAAAGCTATTGATGAATTTAAAAAAAAATGCTTATTATTTTTGGTTCCATAGTTGTCAGTCGATTTTAATTCTACATCATAAAATTTCTTAAGTATTAAAAGTTTACTTTAATAATATAATCCCAGTCTTTGTATGTTGAGATTCATGATTTTTATTCAAATATGTAATTTGTTATCTCAGTTCATTTATCTCAATTTGGCTACCTTAATTCTCTTAAATGTAAATCTTGAGTTCTGCCCACCTTTCTAAGAATTCTGTCTCGCCCTAATATTTGAACCCAAGCTAGTTCATCCTTGAACTGACATTAACCTAAGTTGATAAAAGTGAGCAACTCCCTATTCCTCGTCGTCATTCTGTGTTTTACGAGCTGCTTGTAAACTTCTCCT
>JAAXNX010001365.1:0-18328 GCA_036491905.1 Folsomia manolachei | reverse complement strand
AAAAAAAAGGTGTTGGAAAAGGAATTTTTCGCAATTATTTGGCAAAACTCAGACCAAGCATCTCACTCCAAGTGCACGCACTTTTTATTTTTAGTAGCTTTCTCCTTTTGTGATGATTTAAGAGAACTTTCACTTTAGTTTTTTTGGCTGAAACTGAAACTATTTAATAAATGGAAATGTGTACATTGTTCCACAAAAGTCTGAAAAGGTAAACTTTTGCAATAAATAAATGTTGCAGCAGTTGTTTTATTTATTTAATTTTGCTCTTGTTCCAACTTTCACTCTCAACAGTTGCGTTAACGATGGCCTTACCTTTCCGTTTCCAATGAAGTTATGTCCCAATGCGCAATGGATTCATAATGTGAATAACGCAGTATTGTGTACTCAAAAGTAGAGAATATGTCATTGTAAATTGAATTCCGAAAGTTTTTACGAGTTTTTACTCGTATATGCACAGCAACTAGTTCAAAATAATACGAATATAGTTCATTCCCGAAATCGACATTCAACACGTTTTATTGTTTGGTTTCCTCTGCCCTACTTGAAAATTATTTCGCTTACTGTGCAATAATAGGAAAATAAAAAATTCATCTCACTCATTGTCCATGTTCATTCTTCTAACTATTCCTAGGCATGAATTTCGTTGGACTGTATTTCAAAGTCCTCAATTACATCAAAATTTGATGTATTAACTTCGTCTGCTTCAAAAGTCTCCAATTCCCTTTCTTCCTGTTCCTCTTCTGCAGTCTCGTCGACATGGTTGTCGGATGAGGCAATTTCCTCATCCTCCTCCTTGAGATCTTCCTGTTCCGAAGTAGAGCCCTGGAACGGTTTCTTTTTTATTCTTGGATCAGGAGGAGCTGTCCAATATTTGACAGACTTGATTTGTTTCTCAAACTCGGTTAATTCACTGCAATCATAGATAGCACATGGTTATACTACATCCTTTCTTCATTACATTAATCATGAAATTATTCCTCTACTATGTGTGAATCATATTTGTTTAATGTCAAGTAACATCACGCCTTATTTCAGAAACTAATGGGGCAACCAATTCTGAACTTACTGTTGACAAGAAAAAAGTAAACTTCGTTCCTATTCATTGCAAACTCTTCTGTTTTTTTGTCGCAGATCAAGATACACTGAATCAGTCCTTATCTTTCTTGCCTTTTTTGTATGCAACATTGCAATCTCAACAAATCCTCAACTTTCTTGGAAACATGCTCGATTTAACGAATAAATTAAATAGTTGACAGAACAGAGCTACTGGAACTGGATAACATCTCATAAAATGAGATGGTTTGAACATGCTCGTGGGGTCTGGGTTCATGAACTTCTTTGCTAAGTGTCAACGTAAATAACTAAATCTCAACATTAAGACTTGTGTGATGTTGATATAAGTAATAAACGCTCGTTAACTAAATTAGCCATCAAGGCGATAAAGATTAAATAAATGTGGACACACATCAAGCAAAGAAAAAGTGATGTTTTTATACATAATATGCCCAATCTCTTAACTCTGCGTGGGGTGATCTTAATCAACATTCAATTACAAATGTTGTACACTGACATTCACACTCTCGACTTTGTGCTTTACTTCTGTCACACATAATTGAATAAAAAGTGAAATGAAATAAAGCCAAGCCATTCCAAAAATTACTTAAAAACGACTTGACCAGATTTTGCTTCATTCAGCTTAAATGAGAAACTGCGACTTCTCTTTGGAGTCATAATATGCTGCTTTTCATTATTCGGAATGGACTCATTTCACGTTTTAACGTACGAAGGCTAGGAACGAAATTGCACAGAATATTAATAAAAATTTTAACTCACTTGCAATAAATGTCCGAGTAAACACCGGGCCGATTTGTCCTTAGCAAATGATGAACCTTTTTTAATTCTCTCTCTTCCTTAGTCCCAATTCTTTTCTTAAGAAGTCGAATAGCTTGCTTTAAGGCCTCAACTTTTGTGGGGTCCGGTCGAATAAGTCCCTCCTTGTTTGGAAACTCTGGGAATAAATCATCCACAGAGTCCTTACAAGCAGGTCGACTTCCAGAAGAAAATCTTTTTAAAGATTTTGGTTTCTTGGATGTTGAAGTAAATTTTCCATTCCATCCCGATGGCGTTATAGGTTCTGGCATGTCGAAGGAGGGTCGACCATCCAAATCTCCATCACTTGCATAAGCGTGTAATTCTGCCACTCGGGAAGCAGACAGATTCTCCAAATCTGGGATGCTATCCCGGAGTAGATCGTTCATATCTTTTGCCGTTCCATCGTCCTTCGTTAATGCCATTTCAAGCTTGTTTATTGACTAATTAAAAAATTAATTACTGCAATTACTTACAGGTAAAACATGATAATTGACTGACAACTCGTAGTGGGCAGGGATTTGATGACGAGAGTAAGAAAAGGGATAGTCTCAATCTGCCTCATTTTTCTAAACCATTCTTATCATTTTCAACAAACCTCAATGGACTTTTTTAAAGCGTCATTTTTCTCCTGAATTTTTTTATAATCTTTGGAATTGAGTTTCGTCTTTCGAGAGTTATGTCCTCTCCAAGCAGCTTGAATCTGGAAAATAAATGAGAAGTAAATGATGGAAGTAAATACGAGTAAAGTTGCTATCGCCCAGAAATAACGACCCTGTTACTTCCTTAATTTAATTTAATTATTTTTACAGCCTCATCAAGTCAAGACATTTTTACCTTTGTCGCCGCCTCGTCGAGATCTTGTTGGCGAAGTTCCTCAGCTTTTTCCTGTAACAGACATAAGACATGATTTACTTTCAAGTCAACACTAGGAAAAATTCAAATTGCTCTTCAACTTCAGCCAAATATGAAAAAAATGAAACATAAAGGGAAGCCGCGTGAAAAATAAAGTGCATTCAGCACCTAATAAGGGAACTGATCACCACTATCAAACCAAGAAGAAAGTCGTTATGCCGAGTCGAAAGAAGAATTAAGACAAGACAGTCACTTACCTCCAGAATCTTGCCAACTCTTCGCCTAGCCAAAAAGCCTCGGATCCACGACTAATTAAATAAAATGCATAGGTAATAAATCAGAGCTGTCATTGGGATTGGATTAAATTGGAAAATGTTCAGCATGTCATTCTCATACAAACCTGAATCTTTATCGCTGCCAATGTCAAAATTTTAAGCTTATATCGAGTTATGAAACCCCTCCATGCTGCTTGAATAGATCGAGCTGCAGCATACTGAAATCCGGCTTGTCGTTCTTCTGCTCTGAAACAAAGTAAGAAAAAGATGCAGTTCGTTTCCTGATTTCAATTCGTTCGAACGTAGTTGACTGCTTTGTTCATAATACTTGAGTCTCAAATAGCTTTCATAATCCATTGCCCCTTGTTGCTGGAAAAAGTAGCTGCATGGTACATTCCATTCGGGCAAACCGAAACGTTCTGCCGGGGTCAGATCATCCTCGTCAGGAGGAAGCTCATCGCCAAAGGGAGCTGCAGGAGTTTCATCTATTTCCACGTCTTCATCTTCTTCCTCCATTTCTTCTTCTTCTTCGTCAGAGGTTTCTGAAACATCAGGAATGACGACGGGAGCCACTATGGGACCTTTTTCTTTTTTCTTTTTGCGTTTCAGTGATCCAGTGGACTCATTTTTGGGAGGAGCGTCTTTGGAATTAGTTTTGTCAACTTCTCCTGGCGCATCTCGTGGACTCTTGCCTCGTTTGGGCATTATGGATTACACAGTGATATTTACTATTCACAGCGATATCAGAAGATTAGATGGTGAGGTCTTGACTTGAAGTGAGATGAGAAAACACACATACAAAGTAAATTAACATGCTTAGTGAGGATGAGGAAAGTCAAATGACACTCGTGTCCACGAAAACGAAGAACCTAGCAACTGCATATGAATTTTCTTCAAAAGCTTAGTTTTTATTTCACAACTTTGTGTAATTATTGTAATAACATGTTGACAATATGTGGCCACATCAAAAAGCAGTAACGAATGAATATGAATTTGAATACTATCGTATGTGCTAAAGACAACAATACACTTGACACAAATATACGCAAACAATTCATAGAAAAAATCCTTATGATAATGATAATAAACAAAATAGGTGGTTCACATGATAACCTTAATGACTAGAAAAAGGATACAGTATTTCAAAAGAGATCAACATGTGGACATTTGATGTGACGAGAGATACAATTATAGGATACAAGTTACATAACGCTTCTGTTACTAGCTCCACTAGTATTTTGATCCGCCAATTTGTTCTTCAAAGAAGCCATCTCATTCTGTAGAGTCTGGTTCTCCCTTAGTAATCCGCTCTGTTTTGTTAAAAGTTGGAAAATCTGCAAAGAGACGGGATCACTTATTAGATTGCAATAGGAAAACCACCGCTATCAATTGCAAATGCATGCACTTCATTAACAGAAATGCAACTTAGCATACAACTACATTGACTAATTAAACCGCGTATCAAGATCCAGCAGGCTAAAATTCATGCAAACTGAGAACGGACTGCAGAGCTGCCGCACCTTTCTTTGATGGATTCGATGCGTTTCACCCACTCCTGTAGCTTGTTATTCATCTCCAAAACTTTGGACTTCCATTCTTCTGATCCCATCATATGGCTGACGGTTCCTTCCCTCGGTGCATGTTTATCTTCCAAAGATTCTAATTGTTCTTTGTCAGGAGGGACGTTTTCGGCATCATCGCCATCTTTCTCGGTGTCATCAGCGTCTTTTTCATCTGTAACTTTTTCTTTGTCAGGATTTTTGCCGTCTTTATCTTCATTGACGGTTCCTTCCCTCGGTGCATGTTTATCTTCCAAAGATTCTAATTGTTCTTTGTCAGAAGGGACGTTTTCGGCATCATCGCCATCTTTCTCGGTGTCATCAGCGTCTTTTTCATCTGTAACTTTTTCTTTGTCAGGATTTTTGCCGTCTTTATCTTCAAAATCTTCCATTTCAGCGTCACCTTCTAAAGGATGTTCTTTTTCGTCAGCGTCAGCATCCTCTTTCTCGGGTGTCGTTTCATTTATCCATTCCGTCATTTCATGTAGCAAGGAACTCAATTCTTCAACAGCAAACTTTTGAGCATCGGATAACTCAATTGCTACTGCAGATTCTTTTATCTCTTCATCAACCTCACTTTGTCGAGGGGGGAGACTTGACTGAATTGAAGTAACACAGCTCTGCAGTCCGTTCATCAGATCTTCCCTACGAAAAAAATGAAGAGATGGAAACAAATTAAGAAGGAACATATACCCGAGCAGATCGATTTTTGTCATCTTCCTCCAGTTTTTGCAGTCGGCTCGTCATTTGCTCGTGAGATGATGAGTAAAAATTGACACGTTGTTCTAGCTCGACACATTTTTCTTTGCTACTTTGTGAAATTTGAGAAATCTTATCCCTCTCCCCTTCCAGTATTGCACGCTCTTTTCTAATTCATATGAAGTAAAAGTTTTAGTCACCCATTAAATGAATGAATTTTCGACGTTTTATAAAACCAAGAAGTTGTAATACCAATTTACACTAAAACAAATACCATAAATTGTAAATCTTTAACAGTTATCAATATTACTGACTTGTATTGCCGGCCTGTTTCTTCTAATTTCTCAGTTAAAGTTTTGCATTCTCCTCGCAATTTGTCCAAAAGACCATTTTGTTGCTGAATGAGTTGTTCTAGATCCTGCATATCCCGATCTACATTTAATAAAAATGAACAACGTTCAATCAAGATGCTAGCCAGTGGTTCTACATTGTGTTGCAACTATTATTTAAATTAGTCGTACTGTGCTTGTCTTCCATATTCTGAATAATTGTGACAACATCTGCATCTGCCAATTCTGGATTTTCAGCGATATGACCCTCCAATCGTATTTTTGCAAGGGAGTTCTCACGTTGAAGATGTGAAATGGTTTCGTTTAGTCGCATTATAAGTTCTTGACTTTTGACCAATTCCATGTCCGACTGTTCCAGTCGTTTCCTCAAACCGTTGATTTCAGCCTGAAAAACATTCAAGCGTTGACAAAAGTGACAAATAAACTAAATAAGCACGTTTTTGATTTGCAGTTTGCTCACTTGAAGGCGTGAGGCATCTTGACGAGCATCGCGGTCAGCTTTTTCTGCATTTAACCGGCTGTTAATGAGTTCCTGCTCGATGGTGCTCTTTTGGGCAAGGTTGTTTGATAATTCGGCTTGCATGTGACCTGAAACCAAATATCCATACAGTTTTTAAATTGGACACAGTAATCAATCACCTAGAGGCCTAATGGTAGATTATTTTACATAGAGGGGGTAAATTTTGTTAAGTTTATTTTGTTAGTTTATTTTTAAAAAAACATACTAATTTTCAACTGCATTTCCTGGCGGATATCTTCAATAGTACACATCTTTTGTGCCAACTCTCGTCGTAGATCTGTTTCAAGGCGTTTTTGTCGTTCTAAATCTAAACGAGCTTTGGTCAGAGAATCCAATTCAATATTCATTTCGTTATTCAACTGATCCAGTTCTTGCTTATATTTTTTTTCAACTTGCAACTTTTCATCATGTAACCTGTAATACACATATCCTCACAAGCTGAAAGTTGAACTTGTTTCATAAGTGTATTAGAAGCGAACGAAGGACGAAGTTAAATGACGGAAAGCAAGCTCAATAGTTTAATTCTGGCTGAGTTGTGCAGTGGCACATTAGGTTGTTGGTTCGCCAACAGCTCTCTCCAGTAAATTTTTGAGTCTAAATTTCAGTCATTCACTTCGTTACAAACCGTCGAGAATGCTCTTGAATCAATTCTCGAATACGCTGCTGATGTCTATCGAGGTCTTCTTTAAGCCGCCGAGTCTCCATATCGCTCTGCAAATCGTCAAATCACAGTCAACCATTTTCCAATACTTGAGCGCCATTACAACAAAAAGCTAGTAACCTGTGCCTTTTCAACTTGCATCTGTTCCACAATATCCAAACTATTCTTGACTTTCTTTGCCGCATCTGATTCTCTATCTCGAAGTTCGCCTACCATTTGCTTCATTTTGTGCATGGTGTCCAATAAATCCGACTTCTCTCTATTGAAGGGAACCACATAATGAGAAATAAAAATGGAAATTAACATAGGTTCGACTCATGAAAAACATACCGGACTAAAGTGTCGATCTCGGTCCTATGAAGATCACAATTTGCATACAAATTGTTACTCAAGCCTCCTCCAGTTCCATGATCGTGACCCGTTCCTGCGGAGGCCGTGGCGCCACCAGTTCCGGCAATATTGTCTTTTCTCATCCCAAGAATTTCTTCCTGCGCCAGTCGAAGATTCCTTCTTGCCTGACTCAGTTGGGCTTCAAGTTCTGCAACTTTCGACTCCAAAATAACGTTACTGCTGCCGTTGGATTTTCCCTAAAAATAAAATTCATTATTAAATGAATCAATAGTAGTCGTGCAATTTCATCCTGTAACACATAAATGAAGACGACTTTACCTTTGGATTTGACTGCGGTCCATCCACAAAAGATGATCCATATCCATCCGTTTTCTCATTTAAATGTTGAATCATGTTTGTCAGCAAATCTGTTTTTTGTTTTTGATGCAGCTCTTCATTCTCAGCAATGACATCTTTGACCTTATCCAACATTGTGGAAAGCTCATTTCTGCTGTATTTTGTTTCCTTCTCCAACTGTGCAATGTATTCCGATTGTTTTTCAATAAATCCAAATAAATCATCTTCTCTCTGTAGATTGGCTGGATCACTTGAGTAGAACGGGGCGTAGCTGTAAGGATAAGGGAGTTGAGTTCGATTTGGTAAAGCTCCAATAAATCCTCCTCCCAACCCTGTTAGAATTGGTTGCTGCTGATTATTAAGATTTGCTTGATTATTTGCATTGGCATCTTTAGAGAACATTGAACGAAGGCTTGAGGTAATTTTGCCTTCCTTCTTTTCACCCGCAATGATAGGGACGTGATGGTGATGAGCAACTTTGGATGGTGAAACGTCCTACAAACATCAATCGTAAGTCAATACACCAGATTCTGCAAATGGCAATAAATGCATATCAGATTATGTTTCTCCTACCTTCTGAGGTGAGCCAGTCACCGAACTAGATCTAGAGGGTGGCCGAGGGCTAAGAATAGCTCGAAGCCGACCAACAGCTTCTCGATAAGCCACATCGGTATGGTCAGCGGATATCTTTTTCTTCCAATCCATGTTGTTGCTGTCTTTGCTGGGTGATGATGAAGATCTTCCCGAGGAGAATGACACTGACTTCCTGTGGACATAATCACATGGTCTTAAAATCCTCCATGATAAGTTATCATTGATAACCGACAACAACAATTCCTTCCCAAAACGGTAAGCCCAAAAAAATGTATGTAAACAAACTTGAAAGTTTGTTTTGATTTTTAGGCATAAATTTGCCACTCCTAATTTTGGGGTACATTGCAACAAGAGGGCCATGTGAATTTAGAAATAACCTTGCTTTCATTTTTTAACTTCGTCCAGATGAGACAGTCAAACAAGCAAAGAGTGAATGAAGTTTCGCCAATTTCGCCATGATTTCGCCAAGTGACACATCCTTACGTTAATATAGACTAGACTTTGAGGACTGGTTTCCGCAGAGGTGAGGTAGTTTTGTACAAAATATTAACAACTGAACTAACTGTATCAACCAAAATGTAAAAATTGTTCATCCAATTGAATCAATGTGTTTTGTTTTATGACAATTAAGGAATAATTTACTTCCTGGATGCCAATTGGGGAAAATTAATTAAGAAATACAGTTAACTACTGAGGTAGTGACTGGCGATTGACGAGAATTGGAAATTGTAGGTAAAGAAAATGTGACACTGTTTTTATATGATAAGTAATAATCATAGACGGAATCGAATCCTCTTAACTATTATGAGTGTGAGGTTTAGTTTGAGCTATCTTTCTACTACTGGACCTTAAACTGGATGTCTTAAAAGGTCAGGGCTGCTTTATACTTCATTTATTTCTGTCTTACCGTAATGTGGGGGTGGTAGGCTTAAATCCCAGTTTCCTGCTCAAGTTAAAGAGTCCTGTAGAATTGGTTGGACTTCCTCCCGAAGAGGGTGACCCTGTCGAAGGGTACCCTGTTGACTTTTGTTTGAAAGGGAAGCGAAATCGTGAGGGTTTAGTAGGGGGTGGGGTGGGTACGGAAGTACCCGTTTTAAGAAAATCATGATGTCTCATCCTGAACGCGGTCAGGGTGCAAATGGGTACAAGTCTACGGAGGGTCTATTTATAAACTTTGGAAAGCGTCCATTCATGTCATTAAATCCGTTTATTTGACTTTTTCATTTCATTCGCGAGACATTTAATGGGATGGCATCGGAAACTAGTTTAGATTATTCTAGATAGATAATGTCGTAAAGTAGAGCGATTGATGGAAAACCTCAGTTTTGGTGGTATTTAACCTGAAGCATCTTTGTACCAGGTACAAAATTGCTCAAATCAGACATGAAACAGTTTATCCCCGATCATTAGATTCCGACTTTACTGTAGTACCAATAGCAGCGTTTGTCATTTGTCTGCCATACGACGGAGGAGAAAGTGTCCGCTGTCTTTTGCATGAGACACTTTCTCTCCCTTCGTATTGTCTTGTAGCTGGCCAAGACAAATAAATGGACGCAATTTGCATTTCAAGGCAAATCACTGCTCGACAAATTGGATTTCGTCACGTCATGAATGAAACACCTATCCATGTATTCGTTGTCTTTGGCTTATTTGTTATTTTCCAATTATTTGATCAGGATCATCCTTCAGCTATTAGTGACACGTGGCTGCTTTCACATCAGCCTTCAGATTTCTTGTCAGTCACTTTGTCTATCAATGTAGTCTAAAGTCTGTTAACGATAAGATTATTTCCATGATTTACATGTGTAAATATAAGGCCAGTCATTTCATTTACTTTTTAAATTTTTATATTGACAGATTTGACACAACTGAAGTTCAGATTCAATGTTGTGGATAAGAATAATTACAACGTCTCAGTCAGGTCACGACGGGCGCACATATCATTATAATACCTACTACGAGTACTATGAAAGGATTTAAAAGCTACAATGGCCGCGGTGAGTCAGCAAACCGAAATTATGAAAATGATGATGGACGATATCACCAGCATCCGGAAAATCAGAGATGCGGAGACTGGTTTCTTGTCTTACGGACAGGAACTGTGGCCTTCAGACTGAATCCGCACTGCCTCATTATTGTGGGAAGCGAAATGTGTGACATCAACATTCAGGTGAGTCATATTCACGCAATGAAATTAGCTTCCTATATAAACGTCAATGATTGTTCTATTCCTTTCCTATTGAGAAACTGCGCAAACTAATCAACATGTTCTCACCTTGTTTTATGGCTATGCTTACACCAAAATTCTGTGTGACATGTACTTCGTATTCCGACTATTCCGAGGGATGCCTTCCAATCATATTATGTTAAGGAATTGATTCCAGGATATTTTGCATTCGCATCACGTTTAAATTTCCAATTATTGTGAAGTACACAACCAAACAATTCATATTAATTTATTTGTATAAATTTATAAGGACAAGGCCATGGATTTTGAACGAAGTGTCATTTTGTGTTCAGGTTGCCGATCTCTATTTTACGATTACAAGATGTATGATTGTATTCATATGTAGATTAATGGCAAAGAGGTATTGTACTTCCCTGTTTCCATATTTGGCACAGACAACAGAGATAAAGTCATTATTGATTCCTGACAAAAAGCTAAGAACAATTGGTCTGTGTTTGTACTTATTAAGTTCCTGTTCGTCACTGATTTTCATGCTGCGATATCATTTTGGCTATTTAGATATTTCGCTCCTAAATACTTAAAAAAAAGAAGATTCAAGCACCCTTTGATAGTGGAGTTATTTCAAGCATCACATTGCTGTGTCAGGTTTTCTTATCAATAATGACCCTGGTTGGGTGGTCTATTTGAGGATTTCTAATGTACAAAATATTTACTAGTTATTATAATGCATCATTGAACTATTACAAAATTGAAATCGATCATTCAACAATTGGAAGAAGGCTCCGTTTCACATGAAAAATGTAATTAGAGGAAAAATGACCCCTACCGGTTTGTCTCACTCCCGCGAGTTGCATCATTTATTTATTTATAGCCCCCATTAGTACTTTGAAACATGAGTTGAAGCTAAAGAGGATTCATGGCATTTAGTCTCACCATTTTTTGTAATCCCATTGAAGCATGTTATCTCGAAATACTTCCACTGATCCACTTCAAAAGCCAGCCACCATATTTTACGACAGCAGTCGAAAAGTATTACTGCTGAGTTGACTTGAGTTTGCCATTATTCTTCTATTTCTTCTCTTTTGGTTGTTCGATACCAATTAATCCAACCAGGAGAATGTTTTAGATTCGTACTCTTGCCTGCTTGACAGTTGTTTCGCTCGTTGTCAGTTTCGGATTGCATGCTCTTGCCATATGATGTTGTTTATGGCTGGGGACAACAGGTTACAAAATGTTGTGGTACGGATGGATTTTTGCGAATTCATGACACAATGCATTTGCATAGGCATGAAAGGATGGGATATGCGATAAAAGGATGTTTGCCAATGTCATGCCGTGGCATCATTTGATGGGATGGATTAATGTGCATGACCATCACAAAACTCCTACGCATACCAAAGCAACTTGGTACGTTTCATTGACCATGTATATGAATAGTAGATAGCTTAACCAATTGTCAAAGTATTTAATTTCCATGTTGCACATTTGTAAAAGGAGATGATAGATTCAGTTCAACATGATGAACTCAGGTGCTCCGTATTGTTGGTGGGTGGAAAAATGAAGGTTATTAAATAAGTTTTCCGTTTTCGGCACAACACTTGAACAAAGCATTAATATGACTTTAACCCAGCATGGAATTTCATAATTCATTACTCTTTTATACATGCTAATCTTCATCTGGCATGTTAATAGCTATTTTATTTAAAAATCTGTAGTGAAATGTCAAGTCGCAGTATGCATATTGAAAGATGTGTGATGAATGCATTTATTGTCATGTGTGACATTTTGTTTGGGACTTGCTTTTTCACAGCAACTAGTTTAATTTAATCAAAGTAAGAATTATCAATTGTCCATTTAGTTAGAAACAACGACACAAGATATAATGAACTTTTCTATACGATCCTCACTATGACCCCTAAGTATAACGACGGACAGACTGACTAGACCTTCCCATAAAATACATACGTGAACTTAAAGTTAACTAATGACTACGTAGCACAGAATTCCCGTGTGTGTGGGCTTTGTTATTGAAACTAGTAAAGGAAGAACCTTGTTTTGATGTCCAATTATTATTGTTAATAATTTTAGCTTGGTTGGACATTTGAAGGGATGAATTGCATGCTTTGAGAGGCAGTCACAATGATAGGATTGGGATTGACTGCATCTGCCTAATCATTCGATAAGGTGATCGCCTATGGTTAGTCTCATTAGTGGGTTTGAGCCGTGTTGTACATACTGCTGCCAAGATATTTTGCATGGCGTTTTACATTCGAGCTTGCGAAATTATGGATCGCTAAGTTTACCGTTGTTATTAGAATTTAATGGGTTCAGTTTACTTGCGCATCTCCCGTATTCATTTGCAGCATTATTCGAACTCCAAGTGTCAACAGTGGCAAGCAAGTATTGCTTATATAAAACCGAAGCTTTATATCCAACAGGAATAAAAACCCAATTGTTTCAAAAACACGGCAGGCTCAGTTGTACAAAAGTGTTGAAGGAGTAGGCGTTTGGAGTCGTTGAGTGCAAATGTTTTATAACCAGATTGTAAATCTCAGGAGTCTATTTTGTTGTCAGAAATCTGAAAAGCAATTAGATCACTTGAAACACAACTAAACGGTTCGGCTTGGCTGCGAATTTCATCTCTGTGATATCGCTTGCTGTGTCCAATCGCATCTCCTCTTAATTGTAATTACTTGTGGAGTGAGACAATGAGATAGGATAATACAATACGACTATTGTGTAAATCCGAATGTGTCGTGGATGTGGAGAATTTAATGCCTTTTTGGAACTTTGGAAGTCGTAAAACAAAATTACCAACTCATCAAACCTTTGACTCGTCGAAATTACACTCCCGAAATTGCACTGCACTCAACAACCGATAACAGAAAAAGAGGGTTGATCCAGAAGTCATTAGAAACTGCAGCTGCCTGTTCATTGCCAGTTTGGTTTTGAAATAAGCATTGTATTTGACGTCTTAAAAACTTTAAAGTAAAAATTTGTTCGTAAGGAACCGAAAGAAAAATATAGATAAATTAGTTTAGTGAGACATTGTACATTTTAAAATAAAACATAAAATGGTTCGGACACGTAGTGCTGGTGGAAGTGGTGAAGGGGACGTGGATTGGGCAAGATTTTTGTATGATGATGTTGGGGAACTTGTCACAGAAGAAGTTGCCGTTATCCCAAAGAACATTGTGTCAGAGAGAAGGAAAAGATTGGAAAGTCTTTTGAGCAATCAAGGGGACAAGACGGAACAAGAGACTTGTGTCGATTCCTCCGATTGTGGGGAACGTGATAGGAAATCCAGAACGATTGTTAGTGATAGTCTTAGATTTGTTATACATTATTGTATTGCACAGCAGTAAAAATAAAAATTTATTGATTACAATTTAATTTATTGACCTTTATTTGTTTTATATTGCAGTCTCCTTCCGTTGATAAACGCCATGCGGTCCTTTGCTTCGATCCAAATGCCGACTCGTTTTCCGTCAAAGACCTGAATACCACAAATGGGGTAATAATCTTTCCTTGATCTTTTTATGGCACTTTGGATTGCACAATGTTTAGATGCAACATATTTATCTCTCGTCGGTACATACATGTGTCGCAAATCCCTGTGACATCACTGACTGACATGGAAATGTTGCAAATGCACTTGTCTTTTCCGAACTTAAGAGTGGATTTTGTATCGGCTGCATTACGTCTGTCATCGTACTGTTCGCAAGCTTGACATGACTTCCGTTTAGTTTTGTAACAGATTCCAAAATCTGAAGTGTTATTTTTTCATGCACTTCCTAAATGCAAAACCCTACTCATTTAGAACTTTCATTCTCTGTTGTCCTTCCTGGTGCTGTCGTAAGTATGCACTGCATACTTGATATCATAAACAGGAGCAGTTAGTTACAGAAGCTAAATTGTTGCTCACAATACTATGTATTCTTTTCCTTGTAAAAAAATTTCACTCTCAATTAAGTTTGGATGCCAAGTTTAACCGAAACGACTTACTCGTTCCAAACTAAAGTTTAAACAACATTCAATTTCTGAACTTAAATTAAATGAGGCCTTGAATACGCTCCAGAATGTAAATGCTCTGCCGTCGTTTTATCCGTGTAAGACATATAGCCAGAATCTACATGTATGCGGTGAAAAAAAAGCTAAAGCGAGGGACAGCGTTTTAAAACCTCGTGTTGATTATTTTGCTACCGGGTTGTTTTGGAATTTGGAACCAGGTCGGTGCAGTCTGTTTCAGCTAAAATCCAACAAGGCAGCATGGCTCGAGTCGAGTGGCCTAAATTTAAGATAATCCAAGTCAACCTAAACCAAAACATGAGAAAGAAGAGCTTTTTGGCGAGAGTGATTTATACTTATGTCCAATTTATTTTCAGACTTTTTTGAACAACCACAAGATATCCTCAGATCGTCCCGAGAAACTGAACAACATGGATCTACTCCGCTTCGGTTTTGATATCCTTTTTCATACAACTGGTCTGGTCAATACTTGAATTTACTAGACATGCTTGTGCAAAAAAGTTAATAGCTGGGTTTACCACTGGTTAATTAGTTAATAGTTTAGTGGTCATCATATTTTACGATATATTTTACGATATTGAAAGGCATCGTGACAGTTCAGTGCACTATTGCTTTTTTAAGAGTATCTTCCTAATCAATTAAAAATTTCCACATCTACAATTAATGCAATCTGCAAGTAATTTGTCCCAAGTTAGATAACAGCATAACAATAGTAAGTAGAGTAGAGCTTAGCTTGTACCTTCCTGATTATCAGCGCGGATAATGTCTTTAGTTCATGTGCATACCTTCCTGTATGGAAGGAAGTTAAATGTAGTAACTGAGTTACAGAGGGTGAGTGACTTGTTTCCTGTGGCTGGTGAATTAGATAAACCCCTTGGATCAGAGCTATATCGTGGGATTTTGTTTCAGAAGAGACAAACCAGTCAATAGGATACAGATGCATACTACATAATAATACGTGTAGTCGCTATAATCGCAATTATATGCATTCACCTGTCTGTTTAACTTCAACATTGTTATTTAAAGCGTTGAATCGCATGCTAGGATTAGTCACCATCATTTCGCCCCTGCTCACAGTATTTATGTACCACAGCGTTCTTAAGAGTAAAGTAGGTATTACCATTGCCGTTTTTATGAAATCCTTTTTACCTGTTGCTTAACAGCTTTTCGATCCCCACCACGCTCTCTAATACTCCACCATTCGAGGGGTTTCTTTTTGCCAGGAAGAAAATGCAGAATTTAGGTGGACGGTATTATTATAGTTACTACACAAATGTCTCAAGCATGCTATAAAATTTAAGGTGTATAATGTGGTAAATATTCGCTTAAAACTCGCACTGTTTTCTACTCATTCATAAAAGTCAACTTGTAAGGTGTAGGAATGGGTCAGTCACATTTTAGTTACTTATGAATTGAGAGGGTTAGTTAGTGATTTGCATAAATGGTGCAGATTGTGGTAGGATAGTGGTACCCAACCTAGCTACACATTATAATAGTTGGTTTATAAATTGTTTGAGGGTTTTCTAAGCACGATGGAGTAAAAAGTTTTCTGACAATTTGAATAATTTCCTTAACTCCCTCCTCGCCTTTGTGCGGGTGAATACATTCCAACCTGTACGAAGTTCGTTTAGGAACTGCAGCTTCAGGGCCTGAGAATCAACAAAATGATCAGAACGTGACTTACTCCCCAGCATCCCAAAGACGTCGTCCAAGTAGTGTTTGTGGCGGTGGGAGCGATATTCTTGGAGTTGGCTCTTCTTCGACGCAATCTTCTCATGTGATGCAGGTGAGTTTATTTCCAATTTTTCTGGTTAATATAATTAATTGGACATTTACTTTAAACATGACGCTTTGCTTGATCATATAAGGACAAATAGAGTTGAGCTGACTCAAGTGCATTTAAATCATACGTGTCTGTATCTCCCAGAATTCTGAGGTCATAAATGGATCGAGTTTGTCTTGTGTGGGTGGGGTGGGTGAGCAAGATCTTGATTTGTCTTAACGTTTTTCGACCAGTGGTAGGTTATGGTAGCAACTTTAAAGGATTGGCATTTCGGCATTTCAAGTTATTAAAATTTTATTTGGATATTTTCTGCTGATCTTGCGCCATGTCAATTGACGTTTATTCTGCTTCGGAAAATTAATACGTTTTTACTTTATCATTTTATTAACATTTTTTCCAAACTTGGACAGTTATTTGTGCGTCAAAAATTTGTCGCAAGTATGTAACATTCCGGTTAAAAAATTATTGAAGTTTATTGTCTGATAGTTTCAAATATTCGCTTATTTATTCATATGTCCTTGTGATGTGATAGTGATAATCTGGCTTAGGTGTCATGCAGGTTCTTTAATTTACAACCAGAGTTTAACATAATTTGTATCAAGTATCAAAAAGTTTTAAGTATATGATCAGAATAACACTGCAGGGTTTCGTTCCAGCCTTGAATAGCATTCTCATGCATACAATGTTAGTAATGGTGTATCAAACAAAACATCATTAATTCAGAAGCAGTTGATTTTGCTAGCCGCTTGCATGAATTTTTTTGTTACATCAATACAATACAATACAACAAAATACTAATAATGTAAAAGTTGATGATCACGATCACGTATAAAATAATTGTGTCTTTATTTTATTTCCAGCAAACTGGTGGTGGCATTGGGAGAGGAAACAGTTTGTACGGAAGCCGAGTTTCGTCCCCCTCTCTAACTCTGGACAGTGGTCGTGGTTCAAGCTCTGCACCTTCCAGCCCTGCCAAAGAAATGAGCCCTGTTCCTGGTCCTATTTCCTCAAATAGCCTTTTTTATTCGCCAAACTTATCCAGGAAGATGACAAAATCTTCTTCAGTGGAACCAAAAACAAACAGACTGCTGTATTCTTCCAGAAATAACAGCCAGGAACATATTACTGTGGCCCCTTTGCTCAGTAGAGACTCATTAGAGGATGAAATCAATGTGATTACCAAGGCTGGACTTTCCTCAAGTTCTAATAGTAAAAAAGAATGTAGTGAAAGTGCAGTTATTGGTGACTTGGATGATTTAAATGTGCCAAATGAAGTGTTTAACGATGAGCAAGTACCAAAGGAAGAAATTATAATGCTGGCTATGGGAGGAGCTAGCTCTTCTGTTCCAAAAACAGGTAAAGTTTGTCGGCCTTTGCATTCTCTTCTCTACCGAAAACCCCTAGATATCTGATTTGATTAGCATGTGCCTTTGTTTTAGATGGTGCTTTTAATTCGCGACCACATTCACGCTGCACCAATGCCAATATTTCTTCACCAGAATCAAATGCACATGCACCGCTTCCTATTACCAGCACCACTCCAACCCCACTTTATGGCACACCCCACTGGTGGCCGCAGAGCCAACTCGAGGGAGATGATAGCCAATTTTCAGCTGTAAAATTATCCGACGATAGTAATGAAGAAGGAGACGGTCATTCAGGTTGGAAACTTAATTTTTGTTGTTGGTCTAATCATATAGTTTGATTCGTTATTGTTTCATGCCATGAGAATCCCTGTTTTTGTTTTAAAGTCGAAACTACAATCCGAGAAAACATTATGATATCTACCTGCAAATCTGCTCTATTTCTTCTCAGAGTTTCAACATTTATTCAATCTACTTATTGTACAACTCAACGGTTGGGTTGGCTGGCGTTGGTTATGAAAGAAAGCAGGTTCAATGCCCAATCTGTGGTACACGAGAGCAGTAAAATAGAAATGACATGCTTTACTGGTTATGTGGGTCTAAATGCGTAGCAGCAGGATGATTTGTTTTCTGACAGGCTAAACATGGGCTAAACTGACAATGTAATTGGTGAAGGGTAATTGTTTTAGTTTTAATATAGTAGTTAATACACGATTATTGTGGACATTGTGGTAAAATGCAGTGGCTATTTTCTTAATTTTTTTGATGAGCTGTGAGTTATTGATTTAACTAAAATCATTTTATAGCGTGCTTTGGCTCACAAGCCACTACTTTGTTTGTTAAATTGTTTTTTGACTTCATAGATTATTTAAACTAATGGTGAATAGACTGAATA